>MCJB01028039.1:0-70250 GCA_002018475.1 Nicotiana obtusifolia
CCCCTCGATCTTGTCTACAAAAAACGGAGAAGGATAACAATCCTCCATAAAGAAGGATAAATTTGGCCTAGGGTCACCTCGTAACTTTTAAAAATGGCATTAATGACCGGGTCCAAAGGGCCCAACGTGAAGGGATAAGTGTAAACACTTTAAAAACCATCCACGTGTGTAGTAATTACTTCTTTAGGTGCAGGAACCACCACACACTTGTCGACCCAGTTACAGTCTACCTTGACTTTATCGAGAACTCTGTCGGTGATTGAACAAATGTATGTCGTGACCGGTTTGCATCGGCCCGGTATTGAGGAAGCTTTATCAACCTTGAAATCGGCTCCGGTTGAGCACCCGGTTGGTACAAACGCCTTCAGAGGGGGCTCCGGTATAGGTTCCTCGATGACGACAGGCGAATTGTTCTTAGCAGACTGAGAAGAAGAGGGAGTTTGTCTTTGAGGAATGGATTTCGAAGTCTTCGCCATTATTTTTGACAAGACGAAGAAATAAGAAGATGCTGATATGAAGGAAATATAATCTGAAGATAGCTTGTGAAGTATTTTCAGAAAAGCAGAAGGCAGGGGGTCTTGAAGATAAGAACGATGAAGTTTTTATAAAAGAGGACAAACATTTTAATACAAAGAGTGAATGAGGGTATTTATAGTCTTTCAAAATGGCGGGTCGCATCCCAAAGCGGCAGAACATCAAATTAGACCATGTATCTTTAAAAGCATGTATAAATTCAATTGTTATCCGACATTTAGGGTAAACAAATTCTTTGAGACGCTAATAGATGTTGTTATCACGTCCAAGCCAATCATTCAAAACACACAAAAACTTGAGATTAACCAAAATCAAAAGCCAATCAATAACCTTGTTTTGAATAACACACGCCTGTTTAACTTGCTAACTTACTCCGGCCAAGAATTTCTCTCGGGGCATTATACAACGATATCTCACAAATCAATTTGTGTGTTAAAGTTAATGTTAGTAGAATAGATGTAACGATCCCAATCTCCCTCCGTATGATGTTTTGATGGCACATAGTCTTTAAGACTATGTAAGCCTAACATACATGAAGAAATAACAGAAATAATAAAAGAACTTCAATCTAACCAACCAGCTATCATAAAATAATTCTTCAACATAATTGACAATAACTCCCAAAATCTGGCAAGACCGAGTCATATGTTGTACACAAGTATACTCACGCATCCCCAATACATCAATATCTATAACAGGAGTATGCAATAGAAACTAAGATAGAGGATGACTCCGAGGCCTGCGAACGCCGGCAGATATACCTTGAAGTCTCCGATCTAAGCTCCACTCACGGATGCCTAGCCTAGTATGAAGTACTTGGATCTCCATAAAAAAGATGTAAAGAAGCATGGTATGAGTACACCACAATGATACCCAGTAAGTATTAAGCCTAACCTCGGTAGAGTAGTGACGAGATCAGGTCAAGACACCTACTAGAATAATAAAGAAGCTGAACATATATGGTACAATATAATAATAGAAACAAGAAAATGAAACATTGAAGAAATATATCAAGATAAGCTACACCGATAGTTAAGGCCATAAAGGCATCAAGGGAGGAAAACACATAATAAAAACACCAAGGAAACAATGCAAACAAAATATAAGTGATGAAAATGAAAGATAACAACAAGAATCATGTCCAAGGTACCGCCTCGTATGTCATTTATCTATCACAATCACAATCTTTTCTTGTATCACAGCGGTAGCATTACATTTAGTTTTGAAAATCCTTTTTCCCGAAATAGCTAACTGCGATTTAGCCCACCTTATCACACCGTGTGACTTCAAGTAGTTTCTTTACTAGCAACAAGCGTATCAAGCCCACCTTATCTCACCGCAGGCATATCAACCCCTATCCTTATACCACCACATGCGTATCAATATCACAACATATCACAGATCATACCTCAAGTGCCCAATACCACAACTTGCCAAAGAAGTCAACAATAATAATGTTTCCACAATGAATAGCCCATGGCTCAACCACAACATGTACAAAAGTCACAACAATAGCAACCGAAAGTGAATAAAACAATAAGAATGGTATTTCAACAATTTACATCTTTGCCTCAATATGGTCACGACTTATATAATTTCAACACCAAAACTCAACAATAAGATATTCCAAGAAATAAAAACTTCTGGTAAGGTAATTCAATAGTTAAGTATTTAACAAGGAAATGTGAAAACAGTAATGTCAACTAAGTATTTAAGGCCATATAACAAGTAAGAGATGAGACAAGTATTAAAAATGTCAAGTGAAACATGTAAGGATAGATTTAATTGTCACGACTCAGTTTCTCCTATAGGTCGTTATGGTGCCCAACGTCGCCGCTAGGCAAGCCAATGGTTAACTAGCCGTTTGTTTATTTTTTTAAAATTTTTTGAAATAATTGATTTTTATTTATTAAGTAAGAGGTGAAAGATTTTAATAAGATAAAGCATAAACAAACATAAGAGCATGTGTGGTGAAATAAATACTCAAAGACCATGGAATGTCTACTAGCATACTTTCCATGACCTGGTGTCACAAGTGTATGAGCTATTAGTAGAATATACAAAACACTAAACTACTGTCTGAAATGGAGTAGACAGAAAATAAAAGAAAAAGAGAGACTCCGGGTGCTGCAGAACGGACGTGAAAAGCAGCTCACCACTAAGTCTCGAGGTATCAGGGGTGTGCGCCGGAGTAACTACTAGATGCACCTGCCTTAGAACCTGCACGATTAGTGCAGAAGTGTAGCGCGAGTACATAAACAACATATACCCAGTAAGTATCAAGTCTAACCTCGAAGAAGTAGTGACGAGGGGTCGACATCGACACTTACTATGGGCCAACAGTATAATACAGAACAATTTAAACAGGTATGAGACATGAAAATGATAATAATAACACAATGCCAAGTAGTGAATAAAGGATCCATTATCTGAGAATAAACTCAACAATCTCTAGCCAACATTTATTAATCCCAAATCAATTTTTGTCATTAAATAAATTATAAGTTCTTGAACCATAAAGTAATATTCAGTGTAATCAGGCTCCGAGTATTACCACGCACAACTTATGTCGAGGTCGTACAGTCCGATCCAATAATATACTGTATGCACTGTCGAGGGTCGAATAACACAGACCATAGATGCATCTATTACAATGCCGAGGCGAACGACCCGCTCCCATGAGAATCGAGAAGTTTACCTCGCTCGCAAAAGTACTTGCGACGCGAGAGGACATGCATTTCTCGGAGATATTAGATATTCATCAATTCTTCCCAAAATAAGAATTCTAAATTGGAAGTTTTCAACTTTAAAGTCTCTAGCCTTAGTCCTATTCAAGATAATTAATATACATAATAAATATGACAGTACAATTAAAGCATAATGTAAATCTAAGACTACCTAGACAGCTCATGAAATATACCTACGCATGGACTCTCGTCACCTAGTGCGTACGTAGCTCCTCACACGAATAACTCACAACAAAATACACCTAAGGGAATGAGTTCCCTCTTACAAGGTTAGGCAAGAGACTTACCTCGTTCTCAAGCTCACTTCCAGTCCACAAATATGCTCAAAGTCCTCAACTTGGTACCAAACAACCCAAAACTGGCTAAATATTATATAAATAAATCAATATATACTCAAAAGTTCATAATTTAACTATTAAAGTAATTACCTAACAAATTGGAAGAATCCTAAAATTCACACGCGGACTCACGTGCCCGGATTCCAAAAATATTTAAGATAATTGTTACCCATAACCTCATAAACTCAAATATATCATTTTCACGCAATTCCATAACTATTTTCGTGGTTAAATCTCATTTTTATCAAAACTTAGGTCAAAATTTTACCTATTAAAATCTACACATAATTTATGTATTTAACTTACATTGGGTAGGAATTACTTACCTTCAATAGCTAAGTGGAAATCCCTCTCTAAGAAGCTCCAAAAATTTCCCAAGAAGTGTAATAAATGAACCAAAATGCCTTAAGTCCCGTAATAAGTGGACCTCACTGCCTCCCAGCGGTTTCTGCTTCTGCGGGGAATTGGCCGCTTCTACGGCTCCCCATCTGCGATGAATGCATCGCAGATGCAACCCTCCACCAGCTAGCCTACCTCCAATTTTGCAGACAAAAGGCTCGCTTTTGCGAGTCCGCTTCTGCGGCGTCCGTGCTGCTCCTGCGACCTTGACCGCCTCTGCGGTCGTTTGCCTCGCACCTGCGCTTTCGCAGGTGTGCTCGTTCCTTCACATATGCGACTTCTCGCCCAGGCTGCCCAAGCCGCTTCTACGTGATTCACCTCGCTTCTTCGTGGCCACTTCTGCGACCAAACTTCCACAGAAGCGGTCACACTAGCAATAGCAAACTCCCAGCTCTCTAACATGGCCCCATTCGACCCAAACCCCGTCCGAAACTCGCCCGAGCCACTCGAGGCCTTGACCAAATATATCAACAAGTTCGTAAACATAAGACGGACTGGCTCGAACTCTCAGCATGCGTAAAACAACATCAAAATTAAGAATCACACTCCAAACCAAGTCGAATCAGCTTATGAACTTCAAGTTCTTCCAACCTGCACCGAACGTGCCGAATCATGCTTACACTACTAGGAATGACACCAAATGTTGCGAGCAAGTCTTAAATCGTCATACGGAACTATTTCTAGGCTCGAAATTCTAAACGGACCTCGATAACACCAACCCTACTTCAAACCAAATTTGAAGAACTTTAAAACCTTCAATAAACCAACTTTCAACTTTAGGCTCCGAAACGCTCTCGGGTCATCCAAAACCCGATCCAAACACAAGCCCAAGTCCAAAATCCTTATACGAACCTACTGGGACTGTCAAATCGCAGTTTCGGGGTCGTTTACTACAAATGTTGACCCAAATCAAACTTAACCCTTTTAAGGCAATAACAAGGAACTAAGTGTTCCGATTTCAACCCGAACCCTTCCAAACCAGGACTAACCATTTCCGCAAGTCATGAAACAGCAAAGGAACATACGGGGGGAGGGGCGTCTTATTTAGGGGAACGGAGATCTAGAAAGCAAAACGACAGGTTGGGTCATTACAGTAACGATGATGAAGATAACATGTTATGAAAATTCAATTAAAGACATGAAAAGAGTCTACATAACTTAAACCGGTCACTTACAACATTTAGCATGTGTACCCACTCGTCACCATGTGTAGACGACGTTCGCGTACCACAATTATCACAAATAACAAAAATCCTAAAGGGGTAATTCCCCACAAAAAGATAGACAAGACACTCACTTCAAATAACGCTAACTCAATCCATTAATAAGACTTTCCCCTGAATATCCAACTCCGAACAACTCGAATCTAGTAAAAATAACTTTTATACCATAAATACAAACCATAGGAAATTCAACTAAAAAAGTCAACCCCAGGCTCGCGTCTCGGAACCCGACCAAACATCCAAAATCCGAACACCAATTCAATAACGAGTCCAACCATGCTAAAATTACTCAATTCCAACCTCAAATAGACCTTCAAATCCTCAAACTATTGTCTATGAAGTTTTCATAAATTTTCCCAATTTTTCCAACTCAAAACAGTAATTAAATGATAAAAACAACGATGGATTAATGTATAATAGCCAATTCCGAGTTAGATAGAATCATTTATCTTGATCAATTCCTTGAAATCCTTCTCAAAATCGCCCAAAACTGAGCTCTCTAAGTCAAAAGATGAAGAATGAAATAAAACTCTCGTTTCTATCATTTTCTGTCGAGTGATTTATGCTTCTGCGGAATATGGTCGCTTTTGCGACTCCGCATCTACGAAAAAATCATCGCAGATATGACTTCATTAAGGCTCAGCAAATTCCGCTTCTGCGGTCCACCAAGCGCATTTGCTATTCACTTCTGCAGACACAATTCACTTCTGCACGTGACCCTTCTGCGAACAAAGACTGCACCCACGGTCCCAAGTCAACAAGCAAGTATCCGCTTCTGCGAAAGGAAGCACAATTAAGCACAAGAAGCACATAGTTGAATAAGTAGAGAGTAAAACAGCTCAATTATACCAATACACAATCAAGAATTCATCCAACAATTGAGTCCATCAAACCCTAGATGACGGATTTAGCTACTCATAATATTATGTAAGATTACAATATAAAACACTCATAAAGGAATTATCCGCCTTGCTCCTTGTGTTTCCTTGCCACCCAAAATTTTCCTAACCCTAAAGTAGTGTCTGTCCACTTCAAAAGGACATTTTAGGATGTATTTATATCAATTAGGGTTTTTATGGTGCGCTTGAGGACTCCTATTTGAAAAGGAGAAGTTGAGTCGCGTGCCTAAGGGTCATGTAACGCGCAACCCCTAAGTACGCTCCCAGTTTTTTGTGTTCTTTATTTTTTCAGCGTGTTGGGGGTTGGTGCCAAAGTGCCACACTTTACTGGTTTTGAATCACTTTCTAGGCCACTTAGTGCCTACCTTTCATGCAATGCACCAATTGTGGCATGCTTCCAGCTCTTGCCTTTCAACTTCTTTTTGGATCAAATCATCCGATTTTCATCCACTTCCATCCAAACTCATTCCTATATCCAATAAACACATAATGAGCATATTTCACATTTATAAGCATGTGATCTCCTGCAACAGATATTAGAAATAATATGCAAACATACTCAAAAACATGCATTTTTCATCATTTATCATTTTGTCTATAAAACTTGTGTACGAAGTTTGGTTGTAAACCCGAAATTGTTGTCACAACCCAAAATCCACAAGTCATGATGGTAACTAACCTTGGGCTGAAAGCAGTGACGAGCTCGGAATAATAGTCAAATGCCAATACCAATAGCCGATAACAGTTCAATATGTAAAGGATAAACCGTAGAAACAGTAGTAGCTCAATGATATCATGTTCAACTAGTTCACATTTTGAAAGTTAGACATGCTTTCAAGTATAACAGTTAAATCCCAACGCAGATAAAGCAGGTCAATTATCAGTTAGCATGAGGAAGGTACATCTCCGTGCTTACATGTCAGATATACATGTTAATCAACAGTATCATAGCGGATCCATAAAATAATATGTACACGTAGCATGGTACGGATGCCCGGAATAACTGCCCATCATCAAGCACGTATATAAAATACTGTACCTGCGCTCATTGCTAGGATGTCAGACTCCGTAAAGGCGTATCCTACCCAACCACTTATCATAATCATTTAGCCCAATAGTGAGGTCTGGTGCACACGATGCCCCTTAAGAATAACACTTAGCCTAATATGGGCCTGGCGTACGCGTCACTTCAAAATTAGTAGCAAACCGGCTCTAAGGCCCAAACTCAGTCATTTGCCGTTCAAGTCTCAGATACTCAGTTTGACAGCATTACCCTTAAGCTGTATCAACAACATGTATGGAATCAAATAAGAAGTACTAATACAGAGGTATCGTACACGGATATAGTATCATGACGGAGAGCATGTGAGCAAATAAGGTATATAACTCAGAGACAACAAGAATATCACTATCAAGTCTCATACAGGTAGCATTTTCCCTAGACATGATGTCTAACATGAATCACAATTCAAATAATCAAACAATTAGAGTAAACGTGGGGTTAACACGATATGATAGCAAAAAAATCCCGGTAATTGCCTAAAGGCCTCCCCAAACAATGAACACACCGATGCACTCACACACACCCATCACCTAGCATGTACGTCACCCCAATATCTTTCCTATAACGTAGTCCTCAAGGTTAAATACTCTCAAATCCAAGTTTAGATGTGTTAATTATCTCAACACCTGCAAATCAAAACTCTGACCAATCCTTCCCACCCGTATCGGCCTCCAAACGACTCGAATCTAGTCACAAACAACTCAATATCAACAAATAATGCCGATCTTTATCAAAAATCAAAATGTCAACACAAAACGTCAACCCCAATCCCGCACCTCGAAATGCAATAAAATTCACAAATTCCGGACACCCATTCGATTACAAGTCCAAGCATACTAAAATCATCCAATTCCGACCTCAAATTGACCTTCAAACCTAAATTTTTCATTTTTGAAAAGTTTCTACAAAATCCTTCATTTGTTCAGTTTGATTCACTATTTAAATGTTCAAAACAAAGATAGAATCATTAAATAATAACAAATTCGAGTAAAAAACACTTAACCTGATCAAACTCTTGAAAATCCCCTCCAAAATCGCCCAAAACCGAGCTGTACAACTCAAAATATGAAAAAATAATTCTATCCCTTGAAATGGGATTTTAAATTTGCTGGCCAGGTGTTCCTCTTCGCGAATGCAAAAAATTCCTCGCGTCCGCGAAGCACAGATGATACCAGCTGACAAAACCTCTTATGTGAACGCAATATAGTGCTAAGACTGCACGAACACGCCCCCCTGACCGCGAACGCGAAGGCTTAAGGCCCGGTGCCCAAGCCATCCTCACCCTTCTACGCGAACACATCACTCCTCTCGCGATTGCGATTCACAACCGCTCTTAACCTTCGCAAACGCGTAGAACAAAACCACCTTCCACCGAGTAACACTACGCAAATGCGACCACCATGTCGCAATCGCGATGAAAGATACACCAGATATCATATCAGCAGTGCCTCAAGTCCAAAATGAAAACGAACTTCATTCGAATTACGCGTGAGGCCCCTAGGACCACATCCAAACATACGAACAAGTCCTAAAACACGATATTAACTTAGCCGAAGCCTCAAATAACATCAAACAACATCGAAATCATGAATCGTACCCCAATTAAAGCCTAACGAAACTAATGACTTTCCAACTTCTAAAACCATTGTCGAACCATATCAAATCAACTCTAAATGGCCTCAACTTTTGTACACTAGTCCTAAATGACACAACGGACCTATTCAATCTCCCAGAACCAAAATGCGAACCCGATAATAATAAGGTCAACTCTCGGCCAAACCTCTCAACCTTCCAAATCTTTAACTTTCCATCTTTCGCCAATTTAAGTCAAAACGAACTACGGACCTCCAAATCAATATCCGAACATACGCCTAAGTCCATAACCACTATCTAACGCTATTGGAACCTTCAAAACATTATTCCGGAGTCGTCTACACAGAAAATTCTGATAGACTCTTTTAACTTTAGCTTCCAACCTTGGTACTATGTGTCCCAATTCACTCCAAAGTTTCCCCGAAACCAATCCAACCACCCCAGCAAGTCACATAACTAGAAATGAACATAGAAGAAGTGATAAATAGGGAAACTGGGCTACAATACACAAAAACACCAACCGGGTCGTTACATTCTCCCACTATTTAACAAACATTCATCTCGACGAGTCTAGAATCATACCTGGAGTCTTAAATAGGTGGGGACATCTGCTCTTCATCTCCCGTTCGTTCTCCCAAGTAGCCTCCTCGATTGGCTGGCCTCTCCACTGCACCTTCACCGAAGCTATATTCTTTGATCTCAAATTTCAAACCTGCTGATCCAAAATGGCTACCGGCTCCACATCATAAGTCAAATCCCCATCCAACTGAACTGTGCTGAAATCCAAAATATGTGACGGATTACCATAATAATTTCAGAGCATTGAAACATGAAGCACTAAGTGAACACCCGATAGTCTAGCTGGAAATACAAGCATGTAGGCCACCTCTCCAATCCTCTCAAGTACCTCAAAAGGACCAATATACCTGGGCTTACCTTGCCCTTCTTCCGAACCTCATCACACCCTTCATTGGAAAAACTCTGAGTAATACCTTCCACCCACCATATATGCAACATCACGAACCTTCCTATTAGCATAACTCTTCTGTCTAGACTGTGCTACACGAAGCCGATCCTGAATCAACTTGACTTTCTCCAAGGCATCTCGAACCAAATCTGTACCCAACAACCTAGCCTCTCCCGGCTCAAACCAACAACCTGGAGAATGACACCGCCTCCCATTAAAGGCCTCATAGTGAGCCATCTAAATACTCGATTGGTAGCTGTTGTTGTAGGCAAACTATGCAAGCGGTAAGAACTGATCCCACGAACCCTCAAAATCCATAACATAGGCTCATGGAATATCCTCCAAGATCTGAATGGTGCGCTCGGACTGTCATTTTGTCTCGAGGTGAAATGTTGTACTCAAATAAACACGTGTGCCAACTCTCGCTGCACCACCCTCCAAAACTGCAATGTGAACTGCGTGCCCTGATCAATAATGATGGAGAAGGGCACACCATTAAAACGGATTATCTCTTGGATGTAGATCCAAGCAAATCGCTCTGCAGAATAAGAAGTGACCACCGGGAAGAAGTGCACGGACTTAGTCAACCGGTCTACAATCACCCAACCTACGTCAAATTTCTGTGGCAGCCCAACCACAAAATCCATGTTAACACGCTCCCATTTCCACTCTAGAATCTCAAGTCTGTGGAGCAAACCACCCGGCCTCTAATGCTCGTATTTCAACTGCTGACAATTCAAGCACCGAGCCACATACTCTGCAATGTCTTTGTTAGTCTTCTCCACCAATAGTGCTGCCTCAAATCAAGATAAATCTTAACGGAACCTAGATGAATGGAATATCGCAAACTATGGGCCTCATCAAGAGTCGACTCACGCAACCCATCTACATTGGACACACAAATCCGACCCTGCATCCTCAACACCCCCATCATCTCCAATTGAAACCTCCTTGGCATCGGCTTGCCGCAATGTGTCCTTAAGGACAAGCAAATGAGGGTCGTGATACTGACACGCTGTGATGCACTCATACAAGGAAGACCCAAAAACCATGCAAGCTAGAACGCGGCTAGTCTCTGAAACATCTATCCTCATGAACTGATTGGCCAAAGCCTAAACATCTGATGCTAGCAGTCTCACACCAAATGGAATATATGCAAGGCTACCCACACTCACAACCTTTCTACTCAAGGCATCGGCCACCACATTGACCTTATCGGGATGATACAAAATGGTAATATCATAGTCTTTTAATAGCTCTAACCACCTTCGCTGCCTCAAGTTTAGATCCTTTTGCTTAAACAAGTGCTGTAGATTATGATAATCTGTGAACACCTTACAAGACATGCCATAGAGATAGTGCCTCTAAATCATCAATGCATGAACAATGGCTGCCAACTCAAAATCATGAATAGGGTAGTCTTCTCATCGGGGTTCAGCTGGCTCGAAGCATAAGCAATCATCCTACCCTCCTGCATCAAGACACACCCAATACTAATACGCGAAGTATCACAATAAACTATATATGAACTTGATGCTGAAAGTAAAACTAAAACTTGAGCTGCGTTCAAGGCGTTCTTGAGCTTTTGAAAGCTCTCTTCACACTCATCCGACCACCTGAATGGGTCACCCTTCTAGGTCAATCTGGTCAAAGGTGCAGTAATGGACGAGAAACCCTCCATAAAATGGCGATAATATCTGGCCAAACCAAGAAAACTTCGAATCTCAGTTAGTTGAAGACGATCTGGGCCAACTCTAAACTGCCTTAATCTTCTTCGGATCTACCTTGATCCCCTTATTGGACACCACATGCCCCAAGAACACCATATAATCAAGCCAAACTTCACACTTGGAGAATTTAGCATACCACTTCTTCTCCCTCAACGTCTGGAGTACAATCCTTAGATGGTGCTCACGATCCTCCTGACTGCGTAAGTACACCAGTATATCATCAATGAACATAATGATGAATGAATCATGTTATGACTTAAATACCCAATTCATCAAATGCATGAAGGCTACTGGGGCGCTGGTCAGCCCATAATACATGACAAGAAACTCGTAGTGGTCATAGAGGGTCCTGAATTCCATCTTCAAAATATCATAATCTCGAATCTTCAAATGGTGATACCCATACCTCAAATCAATCTTAGAGAACACTCTAGCACCCTGAGCTGATTAAATAAGTCATCAATGCATGGTAGTGGATACTTGTTATTAATTATAGCTTTGTTCAACTACCTTAAAAAATGCATATCTGCATAGTACCACCCTTCTTCTTAACAAATAGAACCAGTACACCCCATGGCAACACACTAATCCTGATGAATCCTTATCAAGTATCTCCTGAAGTTGCGCCTTCAATTCTTTTAAATCTGTTGGTGCCATATGATACCGAAGAATAAAGATGGACTAAGTGCCCAGTACCAGGTTAATACAAAAGCCAATGTCTCTATTAGCTGGCATGCCTGGCAGGTCTTTAGGAAATACATCTGGAATGTCTCTGACTATCGAAATTGACTAAATGGTAGGAGTATCGGCACTAACATCCCTCACAAAGGTCAAATATGATCGACATCCCTTCTCAACCATATGCTGAGCCTTCAAATATGCAATCACTCTACAGGGAACATAATCCAAGGAACCTCTCCCCTCAACCCTAGGCAACCTCGACATTTCCAATGTCATGGTCTTAGCATGACAATCCAGAATATAGTGACATGGAGACAACCAATCCATGACTAAAATCACGTCAAAATAAACCATGCTAACCAGTAAAAGATCACCTCTCATCCCTAAACCCCCAATAGTTACCACACATGACCTATGCACACGGTCCTAAATAATAAAATCCACCCACTAGTTTAGATACATGAACGGGCATAGCTAAAGAATCACGGGGCATATTCAAATAACAAGCAAAGTATGATGATACACATGAATAAGTGGAACCAGAGTCAAATAATACTGAAGCATCCATGTGGCACAGTGAGATAATACATGTGACAATTGCGTATGAAGCAACTGCCTCTGTCCTACGAGAAAACCATAGCATCGAGTTCGACCACCACCGGTCTGTCCTCCCCCTCTAGGCCGACCCGCACAACCTCCACCTTAAGCTAACTGAGCGGGTGGTGTAACAACTAGTTCATAGGTCATAGACTGGCCTCCCTGCTACACTGGACCTCTATAATGACGGGGACAATACTTCCTCACATGCCCCAATTCTCCACAATCGTAATAACCTAGAGTGATAATAACGGCGGGTCCTGCATCGTACCTCGGGAACTAGAATAACCACTGGAAGAATCAAGTACTAAAGAACCCTGGACTAATGGAGCACAGTATGAGCTCTAAGCTACAAGTGCACTAAAAGATGTCTGACCCGGATGAGCACTGTATGAACCATGACTAGCTGAGGCATCACGATGAACCAGACGAGCCATCTGAGCGGGCCAGTAAAGGACGACCTCTGTTGTGATGTGACTCACCTCCAGATGAGATAGCATTGAGACCACCTGATACATGAGGCATCTTTCCCTCCCCCTCTTCGTGCTCAAGCCTACGAAATAACTCCAAGTTCCTTGAAATCTCGACCACCTGGCCAAACCTAGGATCCGTCTCGGCCTCTCGGGCAAAACTGTAATGTAGGCCATACCATCAATGAACCTCTCGATCCTCTCTCTCTCTTTGTGGGAACCAACCACATAGCATGACGGGCAAAATCTACGAATCTTATCTCATACTAGGTCACGGTCATGTCTCCCCAGCGTAGCTACTCAAAATCTCTATGCAGCTCCTCCCTGCGAGTGTTTGGGACAAACTTCTCTAAAAAGAGAATGGAGAACAAATTCCATGTAAGTTGCGCTGCGCCAACTAGCCTGCTCAACTCATTGGCCTACCACCATTTGTAGGCTGCCCCAGTCAGCTAAAAAGTAGTAAATGCAACTCTAATGGTCTCCAAAATACCCGCTATGCGAAGAATCCGCTGACACCTATCTAGAAAGTCCTGAACAACCTCTTAATCCTCCTGCATGAACTTTTGATGCTTAAGCCTCCCAAACCGCACCAATTTCTTCTGCTCCTCATCACTCATAGGTGAGCCAACCTCGGCCCGAGTAGCAGCAACCGACTGGGCTGGTAGTACCTCCGATGTCTGGAGTCCCTGAGCAAGCTGCTCAGGAGTACGGGTGGCGGGTGTCTGGGCACCTCGCCTAGCCTGTGAAGTGGCTGGTGCAGTTCGAACTGAAAACACCTGAGCCAGGCTCGTGCACGCAGTCAAAATCTAGGCTAAGGCCTCCTGAAGGCCTGGGATCAAAATGGGTAGTGCTAGTGCATAAGCTGGTCCCACCGGCTCAACAACATCGGGTACCTGCTCCTCAGCTAGAGCAACTGGTGGCTCCACAGGTGCTGCTCTGGCTATAATATGAGCCACACTTTTGCCTCCACTGCGGCCTCAGCCTATCACAGCCCTAACTGGTGGTAGTGGTGGTTGTCCGCCTTATCTGGTCGCAGGTGTCCCCACCACTTGTGAGAGAATAGAGGAGTCAAGCTTCAAACTTCAGAATTAAAAAATACGCACGACACGAATGCAAGAAAGTGAAGTTTCCTAATAGTTCAGTAGCCTCTCGAAGATGAGTACAAACTTCTCTGTACCGATATGCAAGACTCTACTAAACTTTATCGTGACTCGTGAGACCTAATCAACCTAGTGCTCTGATACGAACTTGTCACAGCCCAAAATCCACAAGTCGTGATGGTACCTAACCCAACCCGCTAGGTAATCCAGCAGTCATATAATAACAATGAAGTCGAATAAACATGGTCTAATAACACAACAACAGAAGAATATCATAAAGTATCTAATAATAAAACCATAATGCTGCTATAAACAACCCCAAATCTGGTGTTAGCAAGTACACGAGCACTACTGAATATCTAGATAAAAGTAAAATCATCTAATACAACTGTATGAATGAAAGAACAGTAAAGATAGAGATAACGGAAAAATAAGTTCAAGGACTGCGGACGATGTGGCAACTACCTCGTAGTCTCCCAAAAGTTAACAACAACTTATGATTGAAAATCACCATGAGCGGATGCACTTGGATTTGCGCACGAAGTGCAGAGCGTAATATGAATAAAATTGACCCCATGCACTCAATAAGTAACAACATTAACCTTAGGCTGAAAGTAGTAACGAGCTCAGAACAATAGTCTAATGCCCATAACAATAGCTGATAACAATTCTGAATGTAAAGGATAAACTGTAGAAATAGTACCTCAATGATATCATGTTCAGCTTGTTCACATAATGAAAGTTAGACATGCTTTCAAGTATAACAGTTAAAGCCCAACACAAATAAAGCAGGTCAATTATCAGCTAGCATGACAAAAGTACATCTCTCTGCCAGCATGGCAGGTATACATGTCAATCAACAGTATCACAGTGGATCTATCAAAAATATTTACACTTAGAACTATACGGGAGTCTGGCATAACTGCCCATTATCAAGCACGTATATAAAATATTGTGCTTACGCCCATTGCTAGCATGTAAGACTCCCTTGCAAGGACAACCCAGTGGGACAAAACCTTGTAAAAAAAAAGAGTACAACGCATATTAATTCCCCCCGATGATAGCATTAATTCACATCTTTAAGCCTTCGCATTCCAATCTTGTGCACCATCTTCAAAGATCTTCGGTAGAGATTTGATCAACAAATCAGCTATATATGAATATGTTGCACCTTGAAATCATCACACTGGTTAGACGATTGATTTAATTATATGTAATTCGTTAAATTTGTAAGAATTCAAAAGTGAAAGTATTAAATGTACTCATTTGAGTGAATTATATTGAATTTGCTTAGCCAAATAAGAAATCAAAATTTGTGAATATTTGAGGGACGAAGAGTGCAACTTTTCCTTATAGATTTGGTCGTTTCCCTGTGTGTTTCTCTATGAGAGGCAGAGGGGCGGATCCAGCCCAAGCGCTAATCATAATCATTTAGTCCAGTAGTAAGGCCTGGTGCACGCTTCGTCCCAAAACAATAACACTTAGCCTAATATGGCCCTGGCGTACGCGTCACCTATAAATCAGTGCCAAACCGGCTCCAAGGCCCAAATTCATTTGCCAATCAAGTCTCAGATACTCAGTTTAACAGTGTTATCCTTAAGCAGTGTAAGCAAAATGTGAGGAATCAAATACGAAGTATTGATATCATACACGGATATAGTATCATGACTGATATCATGCATACAAATAAGGTATATAACTCAAAGACAATAAGAATAGCACTATCAAGTCTCATACAAATAGAATTTAGCCTAGACATGATGTCTAACATGAATCAAAGTTCAAATAATCAAAAAAATAGAGGAAACGCGGAGTTAACACAATACGATAGCAAAACAAGCCCCATTATAGACTAAAGGCATCCCCTAACCATGAACACACCGGTGCACGCACACATGCCTGTCACCTAATGTGTACGTCAACCCAATATCTTTTCTATAACATAGTCCTCAAGGTTAAATATCCTCAAATCCATGTTTTGATGTGTTACTTACCTCAACACGCGCAAATCAAAACTCTGACAAACCCTTCTCATGCATATCGGCTTCCAAACGATTCGAATCTAGTCACACACAACTCAATATCAACAAATAATGCCGTAGGAAACAACTTCAAACAATAAAGTTTCGATCTTTATGAAAAATCAAAAACTCAACCTGGGGCTCGCACCTCAGAACCCGAAAAAACTCACAAACTCCGAACACTCATTCGATTACGAGTCAAACCATACAAAAATTATCCTATTCTGACCTTCAAACCTCCATTTTTTATGTTCTAAAAGTTTCTACAAAATCCCCCATTTCATCACTTTAATTTACTATCTAAATGCTAAAAATAAAGACGGAATCATGAAATAATAACAAATCCGGGTTAAAAAACTTACCCCCATACAAATCTTGAAAATCCCCACCAAAATCGCCCAAAACTAAGCTCTACAACTCAAATATGAAATAATAACAGAAACCTCGAAATGGGATTCTAAATCTGCCACCCAGGTGTTCCTCTTCGTGAACACCAAAAATTCTTCACGTCGCGATGCACAAAAGCTATCAGATGACAAAACCTCTTACGCGAACATGATGCGCAAGTCCCGAACACGATTCCTCACAATGTTAAGTCTATGCGAACGAGTCCCCCTGACCACGAATGCGAAATCTTAAGGTTTGCCGCGAACATGTCCCCCTTCTATGTGAACGCATCACTCCTCTCGCAATCGCGATGCACAACCCCTCTTAACCTTTGCGAATGCGTCGCCTTCTTCGCGAACGCGTAGAACAAAACCAACTGCCACCGAGTAACACTACGCGAACGTGACCACCATGTTGCAATCACGATGAAGCATACACTAGATATCATATCAGTAGTTCCTCAAGACCAAAATAAAGCTGAACTTCATCAAAATCACACCCGAGGCCCCCGAAACCCCATCCAAACATACCAACAGGTCCTAAAACACAATACAAACTTAGCAAAACCTCAAATCACATCAAACAACATTCAAATCACAAATTGCACCCCAATTCAAGCTTAATGAAAATAATGAACTTCCAACTTCTAAAACCAATGCCGAACCATATCAAATCAACTCCGAATGAGCTCAAATTGTGCACACTAGTCCCAAATGACACAACAGATCTATTCAAACTCCTAGACAAAAAATCCAAGCCCGATATTAATAAAGTCAACTTTTGGTTAAACCTCTCAACCTTCCAAACCTTCAACTTTCCAACTTTTGCCAATTCAAGCCAAAACAACCTACGGACTTCCAAATCAATATCCGAACATATGACTAAGTCAAACATAATCATATCAACCTATGGGAACCATCAAAACCTCACTCTGGATTCATCTATACAAAAGTCAAACTCCAGTTAACTTTTTTAGCTTAAGCTTCGAACCATAGGACTAAGTGTCCCAATTCACTCAAAAATTTCCCCGTAACCAATCTATCCACTCCGACAAGTCACATAATCACAAATGAACATAGAAGAAATGATAAATAGGGGAACATGGATACAATACACTAAACGATCAGTCAGGTCATTACAATAGTAAGAATGATTTGATGCATTTGACAAAGTTTAAATGTTTGAAAGTTAAGAGTAGAATTTTGATCTTCGATTCGTGGGTATGTTATTTGTGGTGTTCCATACCGTGGATGCGTTTGAATTAGGTATATGGACTTGTTAGAATAATTGGACGGTATCCCGGGGGGAGGGGGGCTTGGGTGTGATTCAGGGTAGTTTTGGACATTTTCGGTTGAGTTTTGTGCTGCTAGTTTCTGGCATCATTGATGAGGTTTGCGATGACATGGAGTTTTTTGGGAGGTAGGTTGGTTTCTCTTCGCGTTCACAAGGAATATTCCACATTCGCGTAATGTTGAAGGTCGGGAGGCTCACATTCGCATGGAGGCAACCGTGTTTGCAAAAAGGTGGAGTTGGTAGGATTTAGCCTTTGCAATTGCAAAGGTGTTGCTCGCATTCATTGGGAAGTACAGACTGATGGCTATCATGATTGCGTCGGTACTATTGCGATCACGTAGGAGGATTTCGGTGGTAAATTCATTTGGGCTTCGCGCTCATGTAGCTATGGGTCGCGATCACGAAGGTTACTTTTGGGCAGATCATATAAGATGTTATTTCAGGACTTTTGTTCATTTTCTCATATTTTGAGCCGTAGACTTCGAGAGGAGGATATTTCAAGAGGAATTTCACAACTACATTAGAGATAAGTAACTTTCACTTGGATTTTATTAGATATATTTATTTCTCATTAATTTATTCACCTAAAATATGGTAAAGAGAAATTTGGGGATTTTGTTAATACTTTAAGAGAGTGTATTTTCATGATTTGATTATCGATTTGGACTCATTTTTAGAATCTAATCTTATATTTGGACTCATGAGATTATGGGTAGTCAGGATCTACTCCTAGACTGAAGTGACCATGTAGACTCGGGTTGATTTTTGTTGACTTTTAGGGATTTGATTAAGAATTGAAGCTTTACTGTTTGGAATTGATTCCTATATCTTTGTTTGACATTATTGAGCTATGTTTGACTATATTTGATTCGTTTGGATTTGGATTTAAATGGAAAGATAGTTATTGTTGATTTAAAGCTTGCTGGGTGGAGGTAAGTCAGTTGTCTATCTTTGTAAAAGGGAATCCTCCCCATAGGTGATTAAAACCGAAGCGAAGGCAACAACAAGTAACAAAAGTGGTCCAGAAAGATGAAAATACACGGAAGACACTAAGTGGTGTACTAAAGCTACTGTATAAACAAAGACAAAGCTCGATTGCCTAACCCTCTACCCAAATTCTCAAACTCCACACCTTCATATCCATGGTCATGTGCTCAGTAAGCTGGAAAAATACTATATCATTCCTAATCACCTCTCCCAATACTTCTTCGGCCTGCCTCTACCTCTTCGTTGGCTCTCAAAGGCCAACCTCTCATACTTCCTCACTGGTGCATCTGTGCCTCTCCTCTTCACTTGTCTGAACTATTTTAGTCTTGCCTCCCGCATCTTGTCCTCCACAGAGGCCATGCCCACCTTGTCCCTCATAATTTCATTTCTAATCTTGTCTAACCCAGTATGTCTGCATATCCATATTACCATCCTCATCTCAGCCACCTTCATCTTCTGGACATGGGAGTTCTTGACTGGCCAACACTATACCCCATACAACATAGTCGGTATGACCATCGCTCTTTAGAACCTCCCTTTAAGTCTTAGTGGCATATTCTTTATCACACAAGACACCGGAAGCAAACCTCAATTTCATCCATCATGCCTCAATACGACGTTTGACATCCTCATCAATCTCCTCATTCTCTTAAATAACAGATCCAAGATACTTGAAACTCTCTATCTTAAGGATGACTTGTGAATCAAACCTCAATTCTTCGTCCACTACTTGATTCGCACCACTAAACTTGCACTCCAAGTACTCTAATTTGGTCCTTCTCAACCTAAGTTGTAACGACCCGACCAGTCATTTTGAGCTTTAGCATTCCGTTTAGTGGTTCCAGATTTTGAGTGGCTTCATATGGTGTATTATGACTTGTGTGCATGGTCAAATTCTATTTTCGGATGTATCGGGATCTATTTTGGTGAGTGTTTCTTATTTTAGAAGCTTAAGTTAGAAATGTTGACCGAGGTTTGGCTTTTGTGAAAAAGACCTTGGAACGGTGTTTTGATGGCTCCGATAAGTTTGTATCATGATTTTGGACTTGGGCATATTCCCATAATCGAATTCGGAGGTCCGTAAGTTGATTTGTGTGGTTTTGCCAAAAATTGGCAAGTTGAGGTTTAATAGTTTGACCCTAGGTTAACTTCATAGCTATCACATTTGGATTTCAAGTCAAGTTTTTTTATTTGTAACTTGTCTATAATGTTTGGTTCCATTCCGAGTAGATTTGATAGGAATCAGACGTGCAGTTGTGTTTTTAGAAGTTCGAATTTCAATGTAGAGTTCATGTGTTTTGGAGGTCAGATTCATGGTTTCAAATATTATTTTTTTGGTTTGATTGTGCGAACGAGTTCATGTTATGTGTTTAGACTTGTATTGATATTTGGTTTGGAGCCCCAGGGGCTCGGGTGAGTTTCAGATGCGTATTGGAGTGTTTGGAAGAATTCTAGCATTGCTGGTTTTTGCGCAGATGTCTCAGGTCTCACATTTACGAGATTATGATCGCATTAGCAGCATCAAAGATTTTTTAAAAATCTTTCTAAAATATGAAATGATGATTTGAAAGCCGATTTGATGTTGGAATTGGATAATTTTGGTATGGTTGAACTCGTATCAACATGGGTGATCGGATTTTGTGAGTTTTTTCGGGTTTCAAGGAGCGAGCTCGGGGTTGACTTTTGTTTTCATTAATGATCAAAGCTTTATTATCTGAAATTATTTTCCATGGATTTTATTAATGAAATTAAGTTATTTTTTCTAGATTCGAGCCGTTCGAAGGTTGTTTCACACGAGAAGGTCATTTTAGAGTATTGATTTAGCTTCTTTGAGGTAAGCATCTTGCTTAACTTTGTGTGGGGCAACTACCGCTAGGATTTGGAATTTATTGTATCAATTGAATTATGTGACTGACGTGTATGTGAGGTGACGACTGCATATTCGGATTTATATGTGGAAATTGATGGTTAGACTCTTAGGCTTCTTTCATGTATTTATTGAAAGTTGTTAGCACATATTATATCTTATATTTATCAAGTTTGTCTGTCCATGTATTTATTTGACATTGTTAGCATACGTTATATCTTTTATTTGTCAAGTTGTTCTTTCATCTATTTATTTGAAGTTGTTGGCACATGTCATAACTTTTACTTGTCAAGTTTACTCTTATATGCTTTATCTGAAGTTGTTACCACTTTTATTATTATGAGACTTCCTTCATTGTTGTGTTACTCTTAATTGATGTTGTTGTTACATGATATTCGTTCGTTGTCGGGGCATTCTCATGCATTTGGACGTAGTTGTTAGTTCATGCCATCTCTTTCATTGTTAGCTTATTTCACACACTAGAATTTGATGTTTGTCATTTCATGGAAATACCTGCATTACTGAGTTGATTCTTTAGCAATTAATTGAAGTTGAAGTTATTAAAAGTCATTAAACCGTTGTATTTGAGGTTGTTGTTTAACGGCGTGTTGTTCATTGTTGAGTTACTTTCCCCGTTCATTTCGTTGTTATTGAGATTTTGTACACGTCGTATTTGAGTCGTGGGCTATGTGTTGTAATGATATTGGTATTGTTGTTGTTCAGAGGTTGTGGCTTATGGACACTTGTGGTACGGGTTGATATGTCATGTTGTTTTGATGTTAGCACATGTAAACCTGTTGTGTGGATTAATTATTGTTATGCGGAGCATAAGGGTGGCATCTCACTGTTGCTGTTATGCGGAGCATAAGGGTGGCATCTCACTGTTGATGATTGTGCAGAGTGATACGGGTGACTAACGATATTGTCAGGACGGAGTGATAGGGGTGGCTATTGGAGTGATACGAGCGGCTATCAGGGTGATACGGGTGGCTATAATGTTAAATGTCTGGGTGGAGCGATAAAAGTGGCTATTATGATGATATTAATACAAAGAAATAAGGGTGGCAATGTCAGGGATGATGTGTGATGGCATGGGGGCATTATGTTGATGATATTCGTGTGATGGTGTGATTTTCCTTATGTATGTCATGCACCTTAAGTGACTTATTATGTTGCTTTCAATGAGCTACTCGATTTTTTTTTGATATTACTCGTTGACTTGGGCTATAATAGTGTACTCGCACAAGCATACACCGTAGCATGTCACTTATGCCAGTTTAGGAGTACGAAACTTGACATTTACTGATCATACATATGTATTCTTGCATTATTTGCTTTCATTGTGATATTGAGCCTGTGATCATGCCAAGCGAATTGAGATACTGGCATGTGAGCTGTCCGTATGGTTGTGATTACTAATGTGGGCACAAGGTGTCGTGAGCATGTGATTTGTGGTTTAAGACTCGTGACTTGTGATTATGAGATAGGGTATCACAGAGTAATTCATTGTGAAAATGTGTTTGAACGACTTGATCAATTGGTTGTCATTTGGTTTCCTTATATGTTTTTACTGGTTCTTGAACGGTGCTTTTATTGCTTTACTATTTATATCACATGTTGATTCTTGTTGCCGCTTACTGATTTGTACTTTCATTATTAGCTTTGTACTTCTATACTGCACAGGTTATTTGACTAGTAAATGTCTTGACTTGTACCTCGTCACTACTCCATCGAGATTAGTCTTGATATTTACTGGGTACCGACCGTGGTGTACTCGTACTACACTTCTGCACATTATTTTGCAGATTCAGGTATTAGAGATATCAGACTCAGGCAGTGTTAAATTATTGATCGTGAGGATTCAAGGTAGATCTGCTTGGTCATCGTAGACCCTTGGAGTCCTTTCCGTTTATTGTACTATCAGCTTGTTATCCGAACAATATTGTATTTTGATTTTTGAGATCATTCTATGTATTCAGCTAGAGTTCGTGATTCTGTATTACCTAGTCTTGGGAGGTTGTAGTGGTTATTTTCGTGTAGTCTTATTTCACATTTATTTCAGTATTTATATAAATATGTACATTAAAATATCATTTAAAATCGAATCGCAACCTTGCCTATGAAATCTCAATCCCATACAGCGCACCACCTTTATCATGCTATCATATGAAAACACAATGATCTTATTCTCAACTTTCAGTCACAAGTAAGGTAGACATCCCATCAACCGAAAACCTTCCACTAACCCAATTTCGTAGAACAAAATCACAACATATAATGGACTCCGCATGTCTGTAGGGAACATCAACCGCAAGTCTTGGCCAAACCAATGCAAACTCTTCGGAACCCATTTGCGCATAACCAAGCCTATTAGAACTAAATCCATCCAAATCAACCGAGTGAAGTAGACTTCTAAAACCAAGAGTACCTTAACATGAAAGTGCCTGCACTGAAGAACCCTTTAATGAATCTAAAGTTGTTTCTTCCATCTTCCTAATACCGCAATGTAGAATTGATAATGTTATTAAAATACCGCAAGACTTAGCACCATCCAACGCAAACCCTAAGTCTTAGCCATATACAAATCCTAAAATGCTTAAATACCACATATGAATCTTGAACTCATCAGAACCTCCTCGATTGTCATTCACCTTGCTCTAATCTCCAATGCACAGCCAACACGCATCGAGCAACCCTGATAACAACACGGTAGGGATTCAAGAATTTACTAAAGAAAAATAAGAAAATAGAAAAACGTGCGGAAGCTAAAAGAAAATAGGGAAACGAAAAAGAAGATAGAAATTAAAGAAGATTGAATTCAAGAAATAGTTTCTTGAATTCAAAAAGTCTATTCTAGAAGTTGAATCCTAGCAACAATAATTAGCTAATGAAGAACTAATTGCCTTTGGTAGAGATTTAAAAACAAGAGATAGATTGTGAAACCCGACCCTTTAGAATAACAAGAACAACAACAAGCCTAAACTTATTACTTTTCTTGAATACCTAGAAGTGATCTAAGATTTCGAAAAGGTTTTAATCTTACCACCTTACGTTGATTCTTGAAGGTTGAAGAATAAATCCAAGAGTAACCACACACAAGAGTGCAAGAAAAATATCACAATTTTTGGTGAAATTGTCAATCATAATCTGCCCTAAAAACAAAGAAGACACCCCTTTATATAGAGAGTGAGTCAGAAGTTCTACCACAAAAACAAAGAAAGAAAGCCCTAACTACTTTGGAAAAAAATTCCAACTCCCTTAGGAAGGATCTTGAAAGTCCAAAACCAATCTTAGAAATCTTAGAAATCTTGGAAAAGAAAGAAAGTCTAACTACTTTGGACAAAAAGTCCAAATACCTTAGGATAGGATCTTGAAAGTCCAAAACCAATCCTTGAAATCTTAAAAATCTTGGAAAAGAAATAAAGTCCTAACTACTTTAGACAAGAAGTCCAACGACCTTAGGATAGGATCTTGAAAGTACAAAACCAATCTTGGATAGAATCTTGAAAATCTTGAAAATCCTAAAAGACATTTGCAAGCAACTTGGCACCAACTTGCAATCAACTTCTACCACGACTATTTTACCCTTCTTTGACATCAATTAAGTCAATTTTTATGTTATAAGAACGTGACTTCATGTAGGACTAGTTGGGCTGCAAATTTGGACACATTTTAGGTGTCAAAATGGTCCAAAAGTGGACTGATTGAGACCTTCTTCAAAGGATGTCTATTGGGATCCATTACTCCTCTTCTTGGACATAAATTTGGGCCATGAATCAGTTGTAAGACCTAGAACATTAACATCCTTAATCCTTGATCCCTTCCTCCCAAGTAACAACTTCATTATTTGCACTTGAAGTCTAATGACCTTGTTTTGCAATTCTTTAGCTTGACATTTTGCTAAAGGACCTCTTTGAGATTCCAAAGCTTCACCCTTGTCTTTGAATAGATTTGAGCTTCCTAGGATGCTATCATTCCCCTCTTCTTGAAGAAAATTCGTCCTCGAATTTTTATCTTTTAAGAAAAAGAAAACATGCACTAGTAAATGGCATCCACTAATCTGAAAAAATAGTAGGAATAAAACAAGATAAGGGACCATGTGTCCATTTAACCCAACTAATCCTAATAGGTGAAAATACTCCCTTATAAAGCATATGGACATCATCATCCCTATAAAATATATACCTACCTAGATTAATACAATAAAAACCTCTCTTAGATGCTCTGTGCAATGGAACTTGCAATTCTATCTTGTCAGTAAGGTAGTCCATAGTTATACATGGCAAAGAAATTATAAACAATTGACCACACATACATTTAATATAAGTATCTCTACCACATGTATCAAAGAAAATACTTTTATGATATAGCCAACTATCTACAATTACAAATCTCATGGATTCCTCTACATGAAAGAGCATTTGATAACAAGCGTCACAACAATCTTGCATATCCTCTTTATTAGTAGCAAACACTTTTACAAGCTCACAATGAACATGACTTGAACAATGACTATCCATCACACAAAAAAATCACATTCTAGCAATTTATCACATGAAAACTCATTAGACACTTGAATAAGAGAAGAAGAAATATTTAACTCATTCGCAAGCCTCTTCTCATAAATTTCATATCTCTTTGCACCAAGTTGGAATAAATAATCATCTATGTCATACTGAATTTCAAAAGACAGTAAATTACTCTTGCACTTGAACTTAGATATTACGGTTAAGGACTTGATATGCCTCAAAATATCATCATCCGCAAAATTGATAAATTCACCAACATAAGAAATAAGAATATAGTTTATTCCATCCAAAAATACCTTATGTGTTCTAGAAAGCTCAAGAAATCAAATAAACCAATTATACATACCATACTTGAAAATTTTACCAATGGAATATCATCACCTTGTATTCTTTTCTGCAATGGCTCAAACTTAGCAATGTCTTTAGGGAACTCCATGTCATAAAACTGTATATAAGGATCAAAATAGTCAAAAAGTTCAATAACAAAGGAATTATCCAAGATTTTATCTTCCACCATCCAACAAGAATATATTTCGCCAAATTCATGTCGGAATGCAATTGGATCCTTTTCCACCATCTTTTGCACCCCACCTCCCCTTTTAAAAGGTATTTCAACACGTGGCTGCATAAAATCACAAGAACTAAAACAAGAAAGAGTTAATGGATTAGGAAGTAAAGAAACTTTTTTCTTGCTTACATTCTCTTTGGCTTTTATCACAAGACTAACTTTCTCCTCATCCTTAGCCTTTTTTTTTTCTCAAAAAGTTTTTCCTTTTTCTTCACTCAAACTCTCTTGTTTTTCTCTCTCTACCTCACAGACTTTTTTATGTCATTGCCTTCTCTCTTTTCGTTTTTCTCAAGATCACTCTTTCCTCACTTCACATCTCACTCTTTTCAGTCAAGACAACCTCTCCTTTTTCCTCTCTTGAAATGTAAACATGCACTCCCTTACTCCTATCTTACTTTTCTCTCTTATATCTTTCCATATTCTCTTTAACAATCTTTTCGTCTTCACAAATTTGTGGGGGAGTCAAAGGCCCAAGAATGAGTTTCTTCCTATTAACCTCAAAAGAGTATTTATTTTTTTTCCATACTATATAAAGCACTTCTATAGATATAACATGGCCTTCCCAACAAGATATGAAAACTATTCATGGAAATGACATCACACCAAATCATATCCTCTTATCTTGCAATAGAAAATTGTAATAACAGTATTTTATCTACATTTACTCCTTCCAACATGTAGGGTTCAATATGTTCAACACAAGGCAAGTTCTATTTCTCAACCATATAAGTGCTAATTAGGTTATAGCCAAATGCTTTTTCAATTCTAAGGGCATAAATTATAGACATCACTTTAGCTCTTATTTGAAAAATAACTTTACCATTGTCTTCATTCCATTCGGTATACTGTAAGTTCGACTTTTTAAGCTGTTGAGTCATAGCTCTCCTCCTTCTACGGTAACTACCTGCTTGAGACATCTTGACATAGATTAAAGAAAATATGTATCTCTCAAATTTGGCATTTTCCTATAATGCTCTCACATGGCTTGCCTTTTCCACTCAAAGCAACTCTTGGTCGTTAATCTTTAGATTTATTTATAAACCTTACTAGTCACAACCTTAGTGGTAAGAATGTGGATTTAGACAAAAGGAAAAGAAAGTGAAGGACCAAATCTAGGAAGGAATTGGTTATTAAGAAAAAAAAAAAAGAATTTAAGAAACCTAAAACCCACAAGAATAAGGAAAGAAGTTACCTTAATCTTCAAGAACTAGGATCCCCTCTTCTTGTTTCTTTTTTGACTTGGAAACCAAATTATACTTGAATCTGAAAATAATAATGAGCAATAACACTTTTTAGGCTGATTTTCATTTTATTTTAGTTATTATTATTTTTTTGTTTTGTTTTAATATTTTTTTTGCTCAAGAACCACCCAACATTATCAAGATAAAAATCTTGATTAATATACCCTCTGATACCACTTGATAACAACAAGGTCGGGAATCCAAATTAGAGTAAGAATTTGAGAAGTAAATGCAAAAACAATAACAATAAGGAATTGAACAACTAGATTAAAGTGCAGAAAAAAAAAGGATA
Source organism: Nicotiana obtusifolia (assembly GCA_002018475.1). NCBI lineage: Eukaryota > Viridiplantae > Streptophyta > Magnoliopsida > Solanales > Solanaceae > Nicotiana > Nicotiana obtusifolia. The sequence goes on from MCJB01028039.1 coordinate 27,527, forward strand.
TGAGAAAATTCAAGCAAAGAATTCCAAGACATTCCAAGAATGCAAGTTCTCTAGCCTTGACAAGATCCAAGCAACAACATCTTGATTTATTGATGAAATCAAATGCCTTTACTTAAAAACAAATCAAAACAATAGATTCAGATCTTGACCGCTTTACAAGTAACTTGAGACAACAATCAATAACTAGTATTAATTACCTTCTAAGAATACCACAAAAGAATCAAAGATATCACAATAGAGAGGTAATCTTACTACCTTGAACCATGAACATGTAAAGGTTGAAAGATAAATCTCAAAGCATAAGTAACAAAGGTTCAAAAGAACTCTCAAAGTATGATATTCTTAATCAATTATGAAGTGCCTAGTGAATGAGAAGAGCTCCTTATTTATAGGAGTAAAAGTCCATAAAATTAGGTAGGGGTTGCTAAGGGGTAACAAAAATCATCAAAATTAGGTAGGAGCAGCTAAGGGGTAAGAAAAGTCATCAAAATTTGGTAGGGTGGTTGCTAAGAAAAAAAAGACACAAAAATATAAGAGGGTGGGCGGCCAAATTCCTTTCGGGAAAATTTGGACGTTAAAACTACTAGTTTGGGCCATTGGTTTGGACTCCAATTGGGCTCCTTTTGAAACACCCCCTTGTGGACCTTTTTTAAGTTCATTTTGAGCCCTTTTGGTGGACTTCAAGGGGCTGATTTGGTGACCCAGTCTTTCTCCTCTTGGACTTCAATTTGCGTCACCAAATAATTGTAAAACTTGGACAATTCATCTCCCTTGGGCTTGAGCTCTTCCTCTACAATTAAAAGCTTCTTTATTTTCCATTGAAGCCCAGCAACCTTAGTTTGCAACTCTTTAGCTTAAGATCTCGTAAATGGCTTTCTTGGAGCTTCTAAAACTCTATGTGTCCTTGATGCTATCACATAGCCAGTTCACATCCTTTATCCTTGCTCTTCCTCCCAATTAACAACTTCTTTATTTGCACTTGAAGTCTAATGGCCTTGTTTTGCAACTCTTTAGCTTGACATCTTGTTAAGGCCATCTTTGAGATTCCAAAGCTTCATCCTTGTCCTTGAATAGAGTTGAGCTTCCTAGCATGCTATCAAACCCGTGCTCCACTACCACATGAATATCCAAAAATAGAAGCAACCAAGTGATTCCCTTTCGTGCACACTACATCAAAAACGAATAACAAACCTAAATCATTCCAATATTTCCATATATCCGTTAAGTGTAGTACAACATGCATCAGGCAATTTTCTTGCTCGAGTCATCCTCGAAATTTAACCACTACAAGTTATAACTGATACACGAGTGTCCCTTAGTCTAGGATATAATATAACACATGAACATGGAATCCGATCATCGACAGCAGACTCCCCCACTTGGCTCGGAGCCATAGAACACATCATTTGTAACCCATAGTACCCTTCCTTCATAGCTGCCCTGATCTCGTACAATCTGCTAAATACTTCATAAACTCATGTAACACCAGTCATAAAACACTCCAATGACTACCAAGTGCATGCTCATCTTTGTGATAGTGGTGCGAACTTCCTCAAGCCTTATGAAATAGTAGCATATGCATTTTGCTAAATAGAAGCTTCTTACAAAACACACAATCTCAAATCTTCTTGCAGGAGATAACCCATTGGTTAGACTTAAATCAACATCTTTCCATGACCCTACCATGGTTACAACAAATAGGCAACCAATTAATCCTCCCGAGTCTATTCTCATTAACAAGATATAATAATCAACTTCATTCCTCAAATGAACAACCGAAAGATTCAGCGACACACCCACTTCTCAAAACTATACAATACATTGGGACGGTGAGCCGTTGGTGCACAACGCATACTGAGTACTCAATATCGCACACGAGTCGAAGAGAGAGAATCTGGAGATTTAGGCTTCAAGCTGGCATGAGGTCGCACGATAAGGAAAGAAAAAGGGAAGTTTCTTAGAAGCCCTGTAGCCTCTCGAAGATAGGTATGGACATCATCATACTGATTCGTATGACTCCACTAGACAATTGCTCATGACTTGTAGAACCTATGAACCTAGAGCTCTGATACCTACTTGTCCCGACCCAAAACCCCACCAAATCGTGATGGCACCTAACCTAACCTAGCCTGCTAGGTAAGCCAAGTAGTAGTTACAACCATGATGAGAAATCATCAACTATTAATAATGAAATCTCTATGGAATTCAATACAACTATCCTAAAGACTGGTAGTACAAGTCATGAGCCATTAAGATTTAGATTTATAAAGCTGGTAAAAGAGATAAGTACGACATCTATTTGAAGGTTACATAAACAGAGATGAAGTCCTAATCTACCATGAACAAATGGTAGCTCGAATCTAGGATGCGGCAACGACTTTAATGCCTACCTTCGTCGTCCACAGTAGCTCAGCTTCAAGAATCTGCACGCAAGATGTAAAAGTGTATTATGAGTACAACATAGTCGGTGCCCTGTAAGTATCAAGACTAATCTCGGTAAAGTAGTGATGAGGTTCAAGTCATTTGATATTCACTAGTCAAATAATATGTGCAATATATCAAAGAGTGGCAACATAAAGTATAGGAGAAAATAATAACTATAATCTCATGTGAACAAGTAATAACAACTCAATACAAGTAAAGGCTTCGCTTCAACAATAAGTCATCACATAGAAACACACACATCTAGCACCTCGTTCCCATATTATCAATCACACTCCCACGGCAAAGACCTCGTGCCACAACATAAGTTACACCCGTACAGCAAAGACCTCGTGCCAAAGCATAAATCACACTCGCATGGCGAAGGCCTCATGCCACAATATAAATAACACTTGTATGGGAAAGACCTTGTGCCACACTATAAACTACACTCGCACGGAAAAGACATATGCCATAACATAAGCCACACCCGCACGACAAAGACCTCGTGCCAATATATAATTCACACTCGCACCTGCGAAATAAATCAATAACTGGCAATAGATTATATAAGGAAAACAATATCAACTATCTCCTAGGGCATGTGATGACAACTCAGTGTGGAAAAACACATCTTTATCAACAAATCATCAAAAGAAGTGGGGCATGTGATAGCATGTCGAGTTCAACAAACTTATTAAAAATACAAGATGGAAACTTTTAGGTAACATGTACGTAATCAAACTATCAACCGCGCTTCAACACGTAAACAATATCAAGAAAGACACTCCGAATCGTCACATAATATCACCAACAATGCTACCCTTATTTCAGCGCATGCACATAACAATGAAATGCCTCCCTTATTTCACCGCATGCATATATCGCCACCCTTATTTAGCCGCATTTACATAACAGCGAAATGCCTCCCTTATTTCTCCGCATGTGCACATTGCCATACTTATTTCGCCACAAGAACATCAACAATGAAATGCCATCCTTATACTCCACACAACATGAATCAACCCACACAGCAGGTTGACATGCGCCACAATATCAGTAAACAATAAAACCAAAGTTTCATCAAGATGTAAGCTTACAACCTAACAACAAAGTGTACAAGAACATGACAATAACAAAAATGTGCGGAGAGGTGTTCAACAAATAAAGCATGACTATAGATAAGTCGAATGTAGCGATCATGATGTAGTTGCAAAGTGTTTAAGCATATTTCATATAAAGGACATTATCAAATTAAGGCATATAATAGCCTAGGGTCTAATCTAACCATAAGTCACCTATAGCACCCGTGTACACGCTCATCACCTCATATAAATGACTCTTTTCATATAACACAAATAAACAACTGAGTCCAAAATACAAGGGGTATTCTGCCACACAAGGTTAGGCAAGATACTTATCTCAAACAAGCCAATTTAATACTCCAAAAATACTATTTCTTTAAGATTCACCTCCGTCCCTCTCAAATCTAGCCAAAAACGACTCAATAACATCAAACAATGCTTAAAGAATCAATCTCAAACAAGTCAATAAAAGTCAACTCCGGGCCCACACGGTCAAAACATGAGCTAAGGGATAGATCTCGACTATCCATAACCCTACGAGTCTAAATATTTAGTTTTCAAAACCGAGTCTAAATATAGGTGTAGAAATCCATTAGAAATCAAGTTATATCATCAAAATTTAGTGAAAATCACTTACCTAATAGCTATGTGTAAAAATCTCCTTCAAAAATCACATCCTACCAAGTCTAGAGCTCAAAATGTGATAAAATAGGATTAAGCCCCAGAATAACCCGATATAAACGAGTTACAGATGTCACATTGGCCACTAGAGGTTCGCAAATGCAACCTCTGCAAATGCGACCAAGTGATCGCAAATGCAAAGATAGTCAAGCCCAGCAGATGTCGCAATCGCAACCAAGCACTTCCTAATTGTGAAGACCCACTGCCCCTCCAACATCGCAAATGCGGTGACCAATTTCCAAATGGAAATCCCAGCTGCCTCCCCACCTTCGCAAATGCGAGGCTTGCAGCATCAGAAAATCTGAAACAAGCCAAAACATTCTGAAATAAATCTAAAACACATCCGAGGCCCTCGCCAAACGTCCACACAAGTACAATAACCTTATACAAACTCGCTCGCATGCTCGGATTTTATAATTAACATATACACTATGAGTCAAACACCAAAATGCATAATGCAAATTATGAAACTCAAGAACATCTAAATTAACAACCAAATGTCTGATTCCCATCAAACTAACTCAAAATAAGACTAAACATTATACACAGGTTCTAAATAACAAAACGGACCTATTCTAAGTGCCAAAATTAAAATCCAAAGCTGATAGCGACAAAGTCAAGTCTTGGTCAAACTTAAAAAAATTTTAAACCTTTAAATTCCCAACGTTCGGCAAAAAGGGCAAATCAACCTAGGGACCTCCAAATCCAAATTCAGGCATACGCTAAAGTCCAAAATCATTATACGAACATATTGGAAACCTCAAAACATGAATTCGATACCGTTTACACGGAAGTCAAACCTAGGTCAACTTTTCAACTTAAATCTTTCAAATTGAGAATTACTCTTCCGAATTACTCCCAAACTTCCCAAAAATCAAAACAAACCATGTACGTAAGTTGTAATGTATTATATAAAGCTACTCAAAACCTCAATCAACTAAGTAGAATGCCAATGCTCAAAATGATTGGTCAGATCGTTACAGTGAGTGTATTGGAACACTTAGTTTCATTTTTTGAAGCTTAAGTCGTAAGAGTTGATCAAGGTTTGGCTTTTGAGTAAACGACCTCGTATTGGTGATTTGATGGTTCTAATAAGTTCGTATGGTGATTTTATACTTTGGTGTATATTCAAATTTTGGATTTGGATATTCCTAAGTTGGACCGGTAGTTGACTTTTGGGCTAATGCTTTGATTGTGATTTTGAAACCTATGATAGGTCCTAATAATTGATAAAAACTTTTGTGCAAAGTTTTATTGTAATCCGGAATATTAAAGTTTGATTTCGGCATATTTAGTGAAGTTGGAATGTTTGAAAGCTAAAAGATGGGTTTGATCCTCAATTCTGGTTTTGCTGTTGCTTTTAATATTTAACTCCTTGAGAAAAGCTTCTACGAAGTATATGGACTTGTTGGACGGATTCCCAGGGGGCTGACGTGTAATTCGGGGTAGTTTTGGACCATTTCAATTGAGTTGTGCACTACTGATTTGCTGGTGTGCAGCAATGGTTTGCGATTGCGGAGTAGAGTCTCGCAATCGCGTAGAAGGATTCTTCGCTGCCTAGATTTGTTCATCACATTTCTGAACTAGTGGCCATGTTCGTGTAGGGTTGTGGATCTAGGTATCATGTTTGCATGTAGGAGTTTGCATTTGCAAAGGAGAGGAGTCTGACTGGGGAAATTTGGCCTTCGCGTTTGCGAAGGTGTTGTTGTGTTCACATAGGAGGACTCTGCTGCTGCAGTGAAGGATTTTCGGGCAATAGAGTTTTGTGCTTTGCGAATGTGGAGCTGAGGTCATGTCCGCGAAAAGTATCACTAGGAAAAATATTTAAGTGGTGTTTTATGGATTTTTGCCCATTCTCTCATATATAGAGGGGCAATTTGCAAGAGGATTTTAACCCATGGCAAGGGGATAAGTGATTTTTACACATTTGTGTTATATTTCACGAATATACATGAATTTTTAACCCCAAAATTAAGGATTTAAAGTGCAGAAATTGAGGTTTTTGGTTTGAACATAAGAGAGTGATTTTGGAGATTTTGAACATGAAATTGGAACCCTATTTGGAATATAATCATATGTTTAGTATCATGGGGTTATAAGTGAACTATATCTATGATCAATTTTGGATTCAAGGCCCGTGGCCGAGGTTCACTTTTTGATTTGGGTTAAAGATAAATCTTTTTTATATAAAATCAATTCCTAAGGCTTGTATTGACTTATTTAAGTAATATTTGGCTATATTCGAGTCATTTATAGGTAGATTTGAACGGAAATGTAGGTTTATAAGGTTGAAGGTTTTCTTGTCTATCCTTATAAGAGGGATTTCTCCCCAAAGGTGATCTATTTTCTACTTGTTACACGATTTAGGTTCCACTTATATGCGAGGTAACGAGTGTATATCCGTAGCTAGCTTGTGCCCATAGCTAGATTGTGTTAGGCATATGATATGCCTTGTTTGGGCTATGTAAATTATTTATCCTTGTTTCATTGATTCTATGACTACATGATGAATCTTAATCGTGATTAGAGACCATGCTAAAGTTATGACTTGTTGATTTGGATATGATGGAATTCTTCCACCGTGTTGCACTTCCTAATTTACCCGTAGTCATACAATTTCCTTACTTGATTTATGATTTAATGGTTATTGTCTTACTTTGCTGTTGTTAAGATCATGATCAGACTTAAGAATATAAAATTAACATATTGAATTGTTATAAAAAGTTGAAATACATGATTTGCCATAGTCATCTCTTATTCATGTAAATATTCATTCGCATTTTATTATTATTATATCCTGTTGCATTTTTATTAGATCATTTCATACGCACATGCATGAATTAAGAGTTGGATGTTGAGCAAAGTTGAGGATTTTGGAACCAAGGATATTGTGAGCGGATATTTGTCATTGAATGTTGATGGTTTTATGATTGGATCAGTTTGCACGTTACAACAGTGCTTGGATATGGATCCATTTCTTCGGACTCAGGTAATTACCCATGCTACTTTTGGCCTTGTGAGCGTAGGCAGCCATCTTGGTGCTTAGTATGGACAATTGGCTAATATCAGTCATATGGTTTTGTGCTGTGAGATATTGAAGTTAGATCATTAGAATCCATTTGCATCCTAGACACATGCATTAGCTCTTATATGTAAATATTGATTGATTCATATCATGATATAAAAAGGAAATGAGATATTTGACATCGTATTGAATTTCTTTTGTCTGAAAAACATGTCTAAATTCTGAATTTACTGTGCCTTTATCTTTGTGACTTTTTGATGATATCATGCCTTATTTCCCTAATCAATTTAGATTTTTACTTGTTTATTAAACTACTAGCAAGTGTCAGTATCGACCCCTCGTCACTATTTCCTAGAGGCTAGATCTGATACTTACTGAGTACCATAATTTTATACTCATGCTACACTTACTGCAGATTTTTTGTGCAGATTTTGAGACATGTGCTAGTCTAACCTATCTAGCTATTTAGGATCTTACATGGAGACTTCGCGGTGAGCTGATGCGGACCCCACTTAAGTCCTAAAATTTCCATTTTTGCGTACCATCACACACACCTGCGAAGCCGCTTCTGCGGACCCAAACGCGCACCTGCGATCACGTTTCTGTACACACACTGCTGCATCTGCAGAAACCCCTAAGCTCAGCCAATGCCACATTTGTGGTCCTATGTCCGCTTATGTGGAATTGTACCTAAGGGCCAAATATCGCAGGTGCGAAAGTACCAGAACTGAGCTGCCAAAACCACCCCAAATGATCTAAAACCCATCCGAAACTCACCTGAGGCCCCCAGGACTCCGTCCAATCACGCCAACCAATCCCATAACATAACACGAACCTACTTGATGCCTCAAATCACACAAAACATATCAAAATCACGAATCACACCTCAATTCAAGCCTACAGAACTAACCAAAATGTCAAAATTCAAAACATACGTGGAACATGTCTAAGCACCTCATAATGAGCTCAAATTTTGTATGCAAGTCCCAAATGACACAATGAACGTATGCCAACTCCCAAAACTACAATTCGAACCTGACATCTTCAAAGTCTACCCTCGGTCAAACCTATCAACCGTCTAAACCTTCAAAATTTCCAACGTTCGCCAATTCAAGCCAAAACAACCTTAGAACATCCAAATCCAAAATTTGGAAATATGCCTAAGTTCAAAATCGCCATACAAGGATATTGGGACCATCAAAACATCATTTTGGAGTAGTCTAAACAAAACTCAAACTCCGGTCAATTCTTACAACTTAAGCCTCCAACGAAGGGACTAAGTGTCCTAAATCAATCGAAAACCTCCCCAAAACCATACCAACCATCTCCGTAAGTCACGTAACCACAAATACATATGCGTAAAGCATCAAATAGATGAAACGAGGCTAAAGGCATAACGACCGGTCGGGTCATTACATTCTCCCCCTCTTAAAAAACGTTCATCCTCAAACGAGTATAGAGACATACCTGATGTGCCAAAAGGATGAGGATATCATATCAGCATATCATGCTCGGTCTCCCAAGTCGCCTCCTTGTCCGATTGACCTTCCCACAAAATCTTCACCAATGCAATGTTCTTCGACCTGAATTTCTAGAGCTGCCTATCCTAAATAGCCATCGGCTCCTCAACATATATCAAAACCTTGTCTAATCACACTGAGCTGAAATCCAATACATGTGACGGGTCACCATAATACTTCCGGAACATAGGAACATGAAATATCGGGTGAACTCCCGATAAGCTGGGTGGCAATGCAAGTCTGTAGGCCACCTCACCAACTCTCTAAAGAATCAAAAGGACCAATATATCGAGGGCTCAACTTGCCTTTCTTCCCGAACCTCATCACACCCTTCATGGGCGAAACTCTAAGTAGAACCCTCTTACCCACAATGAATGGCACATCACGAGCTACATACTTCACAATGTCATTCTTCATTCTTCTCCACCAGTAGTGCTGCTTCAAATCATGGTACATCTCTACGGTGCCTGGATGAATGGAATTCGCAAACTATGGCCTCCTCAGGAATCAGCTCCTCTAACCCATCCACATTGGGCACACAAATCTTGCCCTGAATCCTCAATACCCCATCATCACCAATAATCACCTCTTTGGCATCACTGTTTTTCACTATGTCCTTAGGGACAAGCAAGTGGGGATCATCATTCTGACCCCCCTTGATGCACTCAAACAAGGAAAACTGTGCAACCACTCAAGCAAGTACTCGACTATGCTCCGAAACATCTAGCCTCACAAACCTGTTGGCTAAAGCCTGAACATCCAAAGCTAATTGTCTCTCCCTAACTGGAATAAAACCAATATTACCCATGCTCTCAACCTTCCTACTCAAAGCATCGGCCACGACATTGGCCCTCCCAGGATGGTAATGAATGGTGATATCATAGTCTATCATTAGCTCTAATCGCCCTCGTTGCCTTAATTTTAGATCCTTTTGCTTGAATAAGTGCTGAAGAATCCTATGATCCGTGAACACCTCATATGACACGTCAGAGAGATAATTCCTCCAAATCATGTAATTCGTCTTATGGGGTTTCAACTAACGCGAAGCATAAGAAATCACTTTAACCTCTTGGATCAACACACATACAATGCCAATCAATGAAGCATCATAATAGAATGTATAAGAACCCGATGTTGAAGGAAAAATCAAAACTGGAGTTGTAGTTAAGGTAGTCTTGAGTTGGTGAAAGCTCTCCTCACATTCGTCAGACCACCTGAATGGGACACCCTTCTGAGTAAATCTAGTCAATAGGGCTTCTATAGATGAAAACCCCTTCACAAAATGGTGATAATCCCCAGCCAAGCTTAGAAACTCCGGATCTCAGTACAGGTAGAAGGTCGAGGCCAACTCTAAATTGCCTCAATCTTCTTCAAATCCACCTTAATCCACTCAATGGACACCATATAGCCCGAGAATGTCACTGAATCAAGCCAAAACTTACACTTGGAGAATGTAGCATATAACTTCTTCTCCCTCTAGGTCTGGAGCACAATCCTCAAATGCCACTCATGATCCTCCCGGCTGCGAGAATACACCGATATATCATCAATAAGCATAATGACAAAGGAATCAAGACAAGGCTAAAGCATGTTGTTCATCTAGTGCATAAAGGCTGCTGGGACATTGGTTAGCTCAAACGACATCACCAATAACTCATTACGACCATAACGGGTCCTAACAGTCTTCTTCGGAATATCTGAAGCCCGGATCTTCAGTTGCTGGTACCCTGATCTCAAATCAATCTTCGAGAATGCCCTAGCACCATGAAGCTGGTCAAATAAATCATCAATATGTAGTAGTGGGTAATTGTTCTTGATAGTAACCTTACTTAGCTTCTTGTAGTCAATACACATCCTTATATAACCATCTTTCTTCATCAAAAATAGGACTGTAGCACCCCAAGATGAAATACTCGATCTGATGAAACCATTATCAAACAACTCCTGAAGTTGTTTCTTTAATTCCTTCAACTTCGCTGGTGCCGTGCGATATAGTGAAATAGATATGGGCTGAGTGCCCAGCTCCAAAGTCAATACCATATTTGATATACCTATCCAGTGGCATGCCCGGTAGGTCTGATGGAAAAACATCTGGAAACTCTCTCACTATCGAAACTTTTTCTACGGATTGAGTATTAACACTAACATCCCTCACAAAGGCTAAGTATACCAAGCACCCCTTCTTAACCATATGTTATGCCTTTAGGAAAGACACCACCCTACTTGGAACGTGACCCAACGAACCTCTACACTCCAACCTTGACAGCTCTGACATAGCCAATGTTACGATCTTAGCGTGAATAACAGGAATAGCATAATATGGTGACAACCAATCCATACCCAAAATCACATCAAAATCCACCATATTGAGTAACAGAAGATCAACCCTAGTCTTATAGCCCCTGATTGTGACCAAACAAGAACGATAGACCCATTCTACCACAATATAATCCCCAACAAACATAGACACATAAATAGGGGTACTCAGATCAAATAAAATGGATGACATATCCAACTATAAAACAAAAAAGGATGACATATATGAATAAGTGGAACTCAGATCAAATAAAATGGATGCATCTTTATGACAAACTAGAACAATACCTGTGATGAAAACATCTGATGCATTGACCTCAGTCCTACTATGGAAAGCATAACAACGGACTTGACCTACCCCTCTAGGACGTCCTCTACCCACTTGTCCACCACCCCTAGCTGGCTATGCAAGTGGGGTAGCAGCTGGAGCAGAAACCATAGCCTGAGTACCCTGCAGAGGTCCACCTCTCCTAAGTATAGGACAATCCCTCACCGTGTGCCTAGTATCACCACACTCGAAACTACCTGTTATAAACCATATTTGTACACGTTAGATTACACCGCAAGATAGTCTACATAGGTACGAGAAGAGAATTATCTCTGAGACATTAAGAGTTTAGTCCTATTGGTCTTAAATGATGCAAGGGTGAATAAGGGTGGTTAACAAGTATTAGAAGATAAACAAGTTAAGGATGTTGTAACTCGTATTTTCGGGTAAATCGAGAGGTAATTAACATTACCAAGAGTTCATGTCTTAAGGTATTTGAATCATATAACATCCGTTTCATAAGTCTTGAAGTCAAACGAGTTATAAAACAAAAGTCGACAAAAGTTGTCGCAACTTAGGTTTACAATTTTACTTAAACGTTAGGTCAAATGTTTCTGAGCTTTTATTCCAATTTACAAGGAATTACGGGGTGATCTACCTACCAAATTAAAGGTCTATGAGTCTAGTTTCCAATGCATCAAACCGTTTGTCAATACGATCTCGGAGTATTGAGATGGTTGTATTTCTGCAGACCTGCGCAGACTGGTAGGTGACAAGTAGGTGCATCACCTACTTGCCAAAATTAGGGGACAAAATTAAAAGTCCGAAGTCGGCCAACAGAGAGCTTTTAAGAGCTTTTAAGGTCAGTTATTTCACTATTATTTCAGAACTTCAAAACCTAAATTGAACCCCTGCAACCCCTCCCCAAAAATCCCATACAAACCCTAATCGATTTTCCCTCTCTTTCAAGTTCTAATTGGGGGTGAAACCTAGAGTTTGAAGAACCAAAGCAAGGGCTGAGTTATCCAACAAGTAAGGTGAGTTTACTGCTCTCTTCATACATTTTTTCTACTTTGAATTCATGGTAAGTCGTTCTATATATGTAAGAACTCACGGGACGGTGATCGAAAGCCGTGAGTTCGAGTTATTCACTTGTAGCGGACTGTTTTATGGACTGTTTTGTGTTGCTGTATAGCTGCGTGTTTTACTACTGATTTGTGGAGTTTAGGAGGAGGAAGGGTGTGGAGAAACACCATATAGATTTAGGGTTGTGGGCTGATAGTTGTTCGTAACATTTCCGGGTCGTTTGACACGACTATGGTGGCCATCGTATGTATGAAGTGATTGACTTGTGCGTGGATTGTTTTGGGAGGCTTAATATGATTATTATTGATGTTGTTTGGGCTGTTTGGTGATTGTGTTAACATGTGGGAAGTCCTATATATAGGGGAGGTGCTGTCCGCTTTATCGGAAAATAAGTTGCAGTCGATACATAATAGTTACAACGCTTAAACGATAACGGTAGTGTCATTTCTCTTATTATAGACTAAGGAGTCATGGAATATTCATAGCTTGAGGTTGGGAAGTATATACAAGGTATGTGAGACTGTCCTTTTCCTTCTTTTGCACGACTCAGATTGTACATAATGCAATGAACGAGCCCCAAAGATACTCTACTCTTAGAAGGTAGTAGTACTTATATTGTTTCCCCCTTATGGGAGGATTGATGTTGATGTTACTATAGTCGGCCGGGCAGGCACCTATTGTGCAACTATACATATATATATGTTTTACACTACTTAGTCACGCTATAGACGACAACTATTTTACTTTACCGCACCGCGCTATAGTCGGCCGGGCAGGCACATATTGTGCAACGACTGATCAGTTGGGTATGATGAAGATGAGGCCCACAGAGGTGTATGTATATGATGATGATAAGGCCCACAGAGGCGTATGTATATGATGATTTTAAAAAGGGTATATATATATGTACATGCATGTGCACATCAGGTATCTCATGGTTAGTCGCCCTCAGAGGCATTCAGATGGTACAGATTTTATGTTTCTTATCCCGATACATGTTATTGTTCTTATGTTATGTATTCCCGTCTTACATACACAGTACTTTATCCGTACTGACGTCCTTTTATTTGTGGACACTGCATGTCGTGCTGCAGGCCCGGACAGACAGATAGACGAGGCTCCCCCACTACAGTAGGCTGTCCAGTTCAGCGGATATTGGCAAGATCCATCCTTCGAACTTGCCGTAGTCTCGGTATGCATTTTGTTATAGACATTATGGGCATGTCGGGGCCCTGTTCCGACACAAGTTGCATCATGTATGTTCCAGTAGAGGCTCATAGACAAGGGGTGGGTTTATGTATAGTTGGATTGCCTTGTCGCCAAATGTATTTTGCTGTACAGTTTTTGCATTGCAGCCTTAAGGGCCATGTTATATATACATATGTTCATGTTATTGTATGGTATTTCAATTGATCATGATCATGGTTTGATTTTCATACGGGCATCGTCGACCTTATAGATAACAAGGAAGGTAAGATGAAAGGTACGCCGGCACTCGGCGAGTAGGGTCCGGGTGCCAGTCGCAACTCTCCGGCTTAGGTCGTGACAAACTTGGTATCAGAGCAGGTCTGTACTTGGGGTTGTCTATGAGCCGTGTCTAGTAGAGTCTTGATTATGGATGTGTAGCGCGCCACATTTATAATCAGGAGGCTGCATGACATTTAGAGTTGTTACTTTCTCCTGAATCTAGATTGTGCGCAGAGCTGAGTCGTAAGTATTCGTTTCTAATATTAACCATGTTCTTTTTAGCGATGCCCATGACTAGGAAGCAAGTGATTAGTAGGCGCCTTGATACAGCTGCGGGAGAGGGTACCAGTCAGGTGCCTCCTGCCAGAGAGGGCCATAGCAAACCTCAGAGCGAGACGCCGTCTCAGACCTCATTTACTCTTTCTCCTCCAGAGAATATAAGAAGGCACCCAGCATCTCCAGTTCCTCCATCTGGTACTACAGACCAGGATATGCGGAGTGCGGTACAGTTGTTGACTAGCTTGGTAGCTGCTCAGGCTCGGAGGCAGAATACCGGTGCTACTGATAAACCGGTTAGTGTGAGAGTTCGGGATTTTACTAATCTAGATCCTCCAGTGTTTACCGGATGAGACCCCAAGGAGGACCCGCAGACTTTTATTGATCAGGTTCATCATACACTGCGGGTTATGCATGCTAACGATACGAAGGTAGTAGAGTTGGCTTCTTATAAGTTACGGGATTTGGCAGTTTACTGGTATGATAGTTGGGAGAGATCCAGGGGTCTGAATGCTCCCCCACCTGTGTGGAAGGAATTTTCTGAGGCGTTCCTTCATCACTACCTTCCAGTTTAGATACGACGAGCTAGAGCTGATAAGTTCTTGAACCTTCGACAAGGTAATATGAGTGTGCGAGAGTATAGTATGCAGTTTGATTCTTTAGCAAGGTATGCTCCCCATATAGTGGCCGAGATTAGCGATAGGGTGCACCCGTTCATGAATGGATTGGGACCACATCTGATAAATGAGTGCACGACAGCCTCTTTGATAGAGGGCACGGATATTTCCCGTATTCAGGCTTATGCCCAGACACTAGAGGATCGTAAGCGCCAGCAAAGAATAGACAGGGAGCAGGATAGGGGCCAGCATAAGAGGGCGAGATTTGCAGGGTATTCTGGTGACTTCAGAGGTAATGTCAGGTCCTAGTTTTCGAGGGGTTCGGCACCACCTGTAGCTAGTGCTCCTCCATAGTTTCAAAGACCTCGATATGATCGATTTACCTATTAGGGTCCAGGTCAGAGTTCGCGGGCATCAGGCTCGCAACGTTATAGGGATACTAGTCAGACAAGATCCCTAACACCTCGTTGTGATCAGTGTGGCAAGGCCCATGTTGGACTGTGTCGTCAATGTTTCGATGTATGCTATTCTTGCAGACAGCCTGGCCATATGAGGCAGGATTGTCCTAACAGAGGAGGTGGTAGTATGGCTCAACCGACTGGATCTGTGGCTGGTTCTTCCTCATCAGTTCGACCTCTAGCACGGGGTTTTCAGCAGCCGACAGGTCGTGGCAGAGGTAGAGGTGGAATGCCGAGCTCGAGTGGTACTCAAAATCGAACCTATGCTCTACTAGGTCGGCAGGATCTCGAGTCATCTTCGGATGTTGTTACTAGTATATTGTCTGTGTTTTCTTATGATGTATATACGTTGATTGATCTGGGATCTACATTATCATATGTTACACCCCTTGTGGCTGATAAGTTTGGCGTCAAACCTGAATTAATTAGTAAACCATTTGCAGTATCTACTCCAATAGGAGATTCTGTGGTTGTTAGAAGGGTATATAGAGGTTGCACTGTGATGATTTATAGTCGTCAAACCTCGGCAAATTTGTTTGAGTTAGAAATGGTTGATTTTGATGTGATAATGGGAATGGACTGGTTGACCTCATGCTATGCAAATGCTGATTGTCATACGAAGAGGGTTAGGTTTCAGTTTCCTGGTGAACCCGTCATCAAATGGAAGGGGAACATTGCTACGCCGAAAGGTATGTTTATTTCCTATCTTAAGGAAAGGAAGATAATCTCAAAGGGTTACATTTATCATCTCGTTCACGTTAGGGATGCGGAGGCGAAGCCGCCTACCCTACAATCAATCCCCGTGGTCAACGAATTTCCGTATGTTTTCCCAGATGAACTCCCAGGTCTTCCTCCTGAAAGGGAGATTGAGTTTAGTATTGATGTATTGCCGGACACTCAACCGATCTCTATCGCTCCATACAGGATGGCCCCGGCAGAGTTGCGAGAGCTGAAGGTGCAGTTGAAGGACTTGCTGGATAAGGGCTTCATTAGGCCTAGCACTTCACCTTGGGGTGCGCCAGTCTTATTTGTGCGAAAAAAAGATGGGTCGTTAAGGATGTGTATCGATTATTGACAGTTGAATAAGTTTACTATAAAGAACAAATATCCACTTCCAAGGATTAACGACCTATTTGACCAACTCCAGGGTGCCAAGTATTTTTCCAAGATTGACTTACGTTCGGGGTATCACCAGGTGAGGGTCAAGGAGAAGGATATTCCAAAAATAGCCTTCCGGACAAGATATGGGCATTTTGAGTTCTTGGTAATGTCGTTTGGGCTAACAAATGCCCCAGCAGCTTTTATGGATCTCATGAATAGTGTATCCAGGCACTATCTTGATGTGTTCGTGATTGTATTCATTGATGACATTCTGGTGTATTCTCGTTCAGAGACAGAACATACGGGCCACTTGCGGATAGTATTACAGACCCTTCGGGATCGTAAGTTGTATGCTAAACTCTCTTAATGCGAATTCTGGTTAAACTCGATAGCATTCCTTGGCCATGTGATATCTGACGAAGGTATTAGTGTTGACATTCAAAAGATCGACGCGGTAAAAAATTGGCCAAGACCTACAACACCGTCAGAGGTCCGCAGTTTTCTAGGGCTAGCAGGATATTATAGGAGGTTTGTAGAAGGGTTTTCCTCTATATCAGCCCCATTGACTAAGTTGACACGGAAAGCTGCCAAGTTCCAATGGTCCGATGCTTGCGAACACAGCTTCCAAGAGCTAAAGGATCGGTTGACCTCC
Organism: Nicotiana obtusifolia; assembly: GCA_002018475.1. NCBI lineage: Eukaryota > Viridiplantae > Streptophyta > Magnoliopsida > Solanales > Solanaceae > Nicotiana > Nicotiana obtusifolia. The sequence continues at coordinate 44,500 of MCJB01028039.1, forward strand.
GCGCCAGTGCTTACCCTCCCAGAAGGAACAGAAGGGTATGTAGTATATTGTGATGCTTCAGGTGTAGGTTTGGGGTGCGTATTGATGCAACATGGGAAGATAATTGCATATGAATCAAGACAATTAAAGAAGCATGAAAATAATTATCCAACTCATGATTTGGAATTGGCTGCAGTAATTTATGCTTTGAAGATTTGGCGGCATTATTTATACGGTGTCCATGTTGACATCTACACAGATCACAAAAGTTTACAATACATCTTCAAACAGAAGGAGTTGAATATGAGACAGTGTAGGTGGCTTGAATTACTGAAAGATTACGATGTCGAGATATTGTACCATCTCGGTAAAACCAATGTTGTGGCAGACGCTCTCAGTCGTAAGTCAATGGGCAGCCTAGTACACATTGAGTCACGCAGACAAGGGTTGACTAAAGAGATTCATCAGCTAGCCAGTATGAGAATTAAATTGATGGACTCCAAGGACGGAGGTGTTGTTGTGCATAACACATCAGAATCATCTCTCGTGGCCGAAGTAAAAGCACGGAAATACGAAGATCCCACCTTGATGCGATTGAAAGAGAGCATTCAGCAAGGAAAAATCTCAGCTTTTGAAATTGCAGGGGATGGAACACTAAGGTGTCAAAACCGATTATGTGTGCCTAATGTAGCGGGATTACGAAAGAAGATTATGAGGGAAATTCATCAATCACGGTATTCCATCCATCCTGGCTCAACAAAGATGTATCATGACGTCAAGGAGCAGTATTGGTAGGAAGGTATGAAAAGGTCCATCGCCAAATTTGTAGCCCAGTGCCCCAATTGCCAACAAATAAAGGTAGAACATCAAAAACCTGGTGGATTGGTTCAAAACATAGAAATTCCGACCTGGAAATGGGAGGTGATTAACATGGATTTCATTGTTGGGTTACCTCGCTCTTATCATAAGTTTGATTCCATCTGGGTGATAGTCGATCGACTTACAAAATGTGCCCATTTTCTGCCAGTTAAGACAACCTACACAGCTGAAGATTACGCAAAACTGTACATCAAGGAAATTATCCGACTTCATGGGGTACCAACGTCTATTATCTCAGATAGAGGAGCTCAATTTACGGCTAACTTTTGGAGGTCTTTCCAGAAGGGTTTAGGCACACAAGTAAATCTCAGTACGGCATTCCATCCACAGACTGATAGACAGGCTGAACGTACCATCCAGACACTGGAAGATATGCTCCGAGCATGTGTTCTGGATTTTAAGGGAAATTGGGATGACCATCTTCCACTCATAGAATTTGCCTACAATAATAGCTATCATTCTAGTATTAAAATGGCTCCGTATGAGGCACTGTACGGGAGGAGATGTAGGTCACCAGTTGGATGGTTCGAAGTTGGTGAGACAGAATTATATAGGCCAGACTTGATTCACCAAGCCATTGAGAAGGTGAAAGTGATACAAGAACGACCGAGGATGGCCCAAAGCAGGCAAAAGTCCTATTCTGATGTCCAACGTCGTAATCTGGAGTTTGAAGTTGGTGATTGGGTATTCCTGAGGGTCTCACCAATGAAGGGTGTCATGCGCTTTGGGAAGAAAGGTAAGCTGAGTCCAAGGTATATCGGTCCGTACAAAATTCTTCGACGAATTGGATAGGTTGCTTATGAGTTAGAATTGCCATCTGAATTAGAATTTGTCCATCCGGTATTCCACGTATCTATGTTGAGAAAATGTATTGGAGACCCTTCTCGGGTCGTCCCTATCAAAGATGTACAAATTACAAGGGATCTATCATATGAAGAAATGCCAGTAGCTATATTGGACCGACAAGTCTGCAAGCTAAGAACAAAGGATGTAGCTTCCGTTAAATTATTATGGAAGAACAAGCGGAAGAAATGACATGGGAAGCAAAGGATGAAATGAAGTCTAAATATCCTTACCTGTTCCAGTATGGACATAGTGAGGGTGCCGGGGGAACACAGGACGCATTAGAAGGAGAACCGTCGCTATGAGGTAAGCAATAACATGAGAATACTCTTTCTTAAAACAAAGTGGTGATATGCGGATAATGTACGTAGCTATAATGCTTTGTATAGCCTTGTAAGGCTATAGGTTGGGTTTAAATGCTTGCGAGTCTTGATAGGACCGTTGAATAGAGAAAACTCAGCCAGAAATTTCGGTCAGAAATCGACAATGAGTTAAGATCCCCGTAAACCCTTACATTCGAGGATGAATGTTCCTAAGGGGGGGAGGGTGCTATAACCCATATTTGTACGTGTTAGATTACACCGTAAGATAGTCTACCTAGGTTCGAGAAGAGAATTACCTTTGAGACAATAAGAGATTAGTCCTATTGGTCTTAAACGACGCAAAGGTGTATAAGGGTGGTTAACAAGTATTAGAAGATAAACGAGTTAAGGATGTTGTAACTCGCGTTTTTGGGTAAATAGAGAGGTGGTTAACATCACCAAGAGGTCATGTTTTAAGGTATTTGGATGATATAATATCTGTTTCATAAGTCTTGAAGTCAAAAGAGTTATGAAACAAAAGTCGACAAAAGTTGTCGCAACTTAGGTTCATAATTTTACTTAAACGTTAGGTCAAATGTTTCTGCGCTTTTATCCCAATCTACAAGGAATTACGGAGTGATCTGCCTACCAAATTAAAGGTCTATGAGTCTAGTTTCCAACGCATCAAACCGTTTGTCAATAAGATCTCGGAGTATTGAGATAATTGTATTTTCGTAGACCTGCGCAGGCTAGTAGGTGACAAGTAGGTGCATCACCTACTTGCCAAAATTAAGGGATAAAATTAAAAGCCCCAAGGTCGGCCAAGAGAGGGCTTTTAAGAGCTTTTAAAGTCAGTTATTTCACTATTATTCCAGAGCTACAAAACCTAAATAGATCCCCTGCAACCCCTCCCCAAAAATCCCACACAAACCCTAATCGATTTTCCCCCTCTTTCAAGTTCTAGTTGGGGGTAAACCCTAGAGTTTGAAGAACCAAAGCAAGGGATGAGTTATCTAACAAGTAAGGTGAGTTTACTGCTGTCTTTCATACCTTTTTTCTACTGTTAAGTCTCGGTAAGTCGTTCTATATATGTAAGAACTCACGGGACGGTGATCGGAAGCCGTGAGTTCGAGTTATTCACTTGTAGCGGACTGTTTTGTGGACTGTTTTATGTTGCTGTTAGGCTGCGTGTCCTACTACTGTTTTGTGCAGTTTTTGAGGATGAAGGGAGTGGAGAAACACCATATATATTTAGGTTTATGGGCTGATAGTTGTTCATAACATTTCCGGGCCGTTTGACACGACTTTAGTGGCCATCATATGTATGAAGTGATTAAGTTTGTGCATGGGCTGTTTTGGGAGGCAATATGATTGTTATTGATATTTTTTGGGCTGTTTGGTGATTGTTTTGACTTGTATGAAGTCATATATATAGGGGAGGTGCTGTCCGTTTTATCGCAAAATAGGTTACAGTTGATACATAATAGTTACGATGCTTAAACGATAACGGTAATGTTATTTCTCTTATTGTAGACTAAGAAGTCGTGGAAGTTTCATAGCTTGAGATTGGAAAGTACTGCAAGGTATGTGAGACTGTCCTTTTCCTTCTTTTGCATGACTCTGACTGTACACAATGCAACGAACGAACTTAAAAAATACTCTACTCTTAGAAGGTAGTAGTAGTATATTGTTTCCCCTCTTATGGGAGGATTGATATGTTATTATTTCTTCGACCTTACGGTACCATGGTAGCATGAATCTTATGAGTCCAGCATACATTATCTATTTTACTTTACCGCGCCGCGCTATAGTCGGCCGGGTAGGCATCTATTGTACAAATATATATTTTACTCTATTTAGTCGCGCTATAGACGACAGCTATTTTACTTTACCGCGCCGCGCTATAGTCGGTCGGGCAGGCACCTATTGTGCAACCACTGATCAGTTGGGTATGATAATGAGGAGGCCCACAGAGGCATATGTATAAGATGATGATGGCCCACAGAGGCGTATATATGTATATGATGATTTTCAAGAGGATATATATATATATATATGTATATGCATATACATGTCAGGCATGATATGGTTAGTCGCCCTCAGAGGCATTCAAATGGTACAGGTTGTATGTCTCTTACCCTGATGCTTATTATTGTTCTTGCATTATGTTTCCTGTCTTACATACTCAGTACATTATCCGTACTGACGTCCTTTATTTGTGGACGCTGTATGTCGTGCTGCAGGTCTGAGCGGGCAGATAGACGAAGCTCCCCCACCATCGTAGGCTACCCAATTCAGCAGATATTGGCGAGATCCATCCTTCGGACTTGCCACAGTCTTGGTATGCATTCTGTTTTGGGCATGTCGGGGCCCTGTTCCGACGTAGGTTGCATTATGTACATTTTTGTAGAGGCTCATAGACAAGTGTCAATTTATATAGACAAGTGATGGGTTGACTTATGTACAGTTGAATTGCCTTGTCGGCAAACGTATGTATTTTGTTTTATGGTTTTGCATTGCAGCCTTGTTGGCTATATTATGTACATAAGTATGTTCGTATCATGGTATGATGTCTCGGTTCATTATAATTATTGTTCGAGATTATATGCACATGAAAAGCCTTATAGATAATAAGGAAAGTTAGATGAAGGGTACGCCGACGCCCGTTGAGTAGGGTCCGGTGCCATTCGCGGCCCTCCGGCTTGGGTCGTGACAAAACTTCCCAGCGACAAATGGGGTAATATAAGATAAAGTAGATCCTGGGTCTATCAAGGCATAAGCATCGTGAGAGCAAATGGTCAATATACCTATCACAACATCTGGTGAAGACTCCTGGTCCTGTCGACCCGCTAAAGCATAGATACGGTTCTAGTTACCACCTGAACTGGAACCTCTACCTCTGCCTCAACCTCTACCAACCGAAGACTGAGACTCGCGCCCTGAAGGATGCTCGGACATAGATGATCTTATTACTGAACTTGTTGGTTGTTCCATACCCCCAAAATCTCTATTTAGGCAATCTCGCATCATATGCCCCGGACGCCCACATGTATAACAAGCATCAGAACCTGCTCGGCATTGGCCCAAGTGTCCTCTACCACATATGTCACACCGCGCTGGAAATGACCATGTCTGCCCTGAACCTCGCTATCGCTGCAAACCCGACGCCCGTGAGCTCTCACCTAATCCTAACAGAGTATAGCGGTCATACCTGTAACCCTGTCACTGAGGTGGCGGAAGCCTAGGTGTCCGTCCGAAGTACGGGGGCCGATAACTACCCAGAGATTGCTCCTAAGACCTGGAAAATCTCATGCTCTTACGTTGCCCTTGCTCAGTTCTCTTTGTACCCTACTGCCGATGCTTACCCCTTTCTATATTCTGGGGGAATGCCTGAATCCGGGAGATACCCATATTATCCTGCAATGCAGCAGTGGCACATGCCTCGGTCAACTCTTAGGCCAACCCTACTATAAACCTGTGGATCTTGTCCCTCATAGTAGCAGCTATGGATGGTGCATATCTGGAAAATGAGTCAAAATGGAGACTATACTCTCAGACACTCATATTGCCCTGCTTGAGGGCTAGAAACTGATCGACTCGAGCCAGTCGGATCTCTTGCGGTAAGTAATGGTCAAGAAAGGCATCTGAAAAATTCTCCCAAATAGCTGGAGGTGCATCACGTCCCCTGGACCTCTCCCATCCCTCCTACCAAAGGATGGCTATATCTCGGAGTCAAAAAGTTGCTTGCTCAACTGCCTCTTTCTCTGTGGCATGCATAACCCAAAAGATCCTATTAAGCTGATTTATGAAATCCTACGGGTCCTACCTCAGATTTGTTCCCGTGAATTCTGGGGGACTCAAAGCAATAAAATCTCAGACCCTTAAACTCCCAAACCCTCAGAAGATCCTGCACTAGCTGATACCTAGCTTGTTGCTGGTTAGCTACCAACTGTGTCAGCAAATGCACTGCACTTCTCAAGTCCTGATCTGATGGAAGTGGAGGGGGAACTGGATGTGCGGTATCCCTAGGAATCTCCTCAAGTGGTGGAGGAGCCGGTAATGGCTGAGTAGGGGGCTCGTCCTGGGCCTCAGACTAGGCCCCATCTACTGGGGGTACCCTACTGGTCCCCTCACCTGCTGCTGTATCTCTCTCTGTGCATGCAAACACCAACACGTAAGTTTAAGTCAAATTTCCTATAACTTAGTTCTCCAGCACGATTTAGATTTGAAAAAAGGGTAACCAACTCCTAAATGCCATATAGTTCCCTGCTTATATAATGTGGTGCATAACACATCTATAAACAAGACCCTACTAGACACGGCTTGTAGACTCCCTAGGACATAACTGCTCTGATACCAAGTTTATCACGCCCCGACCCTGGGGGCGAGACCAGCACCCGGTGCCTCACTTAACCTAGAGTACCAACTTGCGACCGAGGGACTCTGAAAATACAATGTCATACTTTGGCCATGGGGCCACATTGCAAGACAATTTGCGAAACAAAATATAAAACTGAACGGAAACTAGCTCTTACTAAACATCAATATAAAGCTGGACCGACAAGGCCGTCATAACTGCTACAGCTGACAAACCAACAAAATATACATACAAGGCCTACAAGCCCAACATACTAAACTAACTAACAGGATATGTCTACAAGCCTCTATTGATGGATGTACTATGATCCGGAACAGGGCCCCGACCTACCCATAACATATATATATATATACACAATATGTACACAAAACCCTAGACCCGGTAACTCCGAAGACGTGGAGCTTACTGATCAAGCTGAACTTGGGTAACACCGACATAGGAGGTCTACCCGTCTCTCTATCTGAAACTGCACGAATGAAATGCAGCGTCCCCAGAAAAGGGACGTCAATACGAAATAATGTACCGAGTATGTAAGATAATAAAATAACTTAAAGCTGAAACTGAACTGATAATATAATAACTAAAAGTAACTAAGAGTCAAAGATGATTCGGAGATATACTTACCTACTGATACTGACTCAACTCTCTCAATATAGTAAGTAAAATAAATGTCCGGCCCTATAAGGCTTGGTACGTGTAACTGCTCGGCCATAGTAGGCTCGCTCATAGGCGCTCGGCCATACTAGGCTAGGTATCTCAGCCATTCTAGGCTTGCTTATAGGCGCTCGGCCTCAGTAGACTCAGTATATAACTTACCATCTAATCGGAGGTTGCCCAACAGGGGTCTGCCCATCGATTATAGCTTGATGATGGTGAAAATACTGTAATACTATATATATATATAGACCCTGTGCCCTCTTGACTGGAAGAAAACAATACTTAACCGAATATAAAGTCCTGATAAGGAAGAATAGTGTAACTTATGAGACTAGGATAATGTACAAAAGTTCAGGAATACGAACTTCTCTTTATGCTTCGTTTCAAACCCATGTAGTTACAGGATCATTGCCAAATGAAGAAGGGTTTAGCGTTAACATACCTTATCACAATCTTTTCAATAACCAAGTTGAACTTTTCTCTTCGCACCTTAATCTACAACAACGATAATAATATTATCATTAAGTTACAAAAGGTACAACTATCGCACAATGAACGACAAGCTTATTTTGTATTAAAACGGGCAGCAGCTCCCCCATAATCCTTACTTTTTCCAAATTCAAGATAACACGAACAACACAAGAACACAAAAATAACAACATATATACATTATTTTTCAACCTTATATACAACACAAATTACTACAAAACAGCCCAACACACCCCAATCTCTTCCTACACAAAACGACCACTGTAGTAGTGTCAAAAAACCAAAAATGTTACGACGAACGACCAGCCCACCACCCTGAATTTATATGGTATTTCTCCACACTCTTTCTCCTCAAAAACTCCCTAAAACAGTATCAAAACACGAAATCCAACAGCAACACAAAACAGCCCACAAAACAGTCCACTATAAGTTGAATAACTCGAATTCACGGCTTCCGATCACCGTCCCGTGAATTCTTACAATTATAGAACGACTTTCGATACATCTCCAGCAGAAAAAATAGATAAAATAGAGCAGTAAACTTACCTTATTTTTTGAATAACTCAGCTCCTATCTTGGTTCTTCAAACTCTACATTTTACCTCCAACTAGTACTTTAAAAGGAGAGAAATTCAATTAGGATTTGTGTGCAATTTTTGGGAGGATGTTTGCAGGGGCTTAGGTCTGGTTATTGTGCCCTCTTATCATTGTATTAGTTGAACAAAATAGGCCTTTAAAAGTTCTCTTTGGACGATCCGAATTGTCCCATTTTCGGACGCTCATTTAAGCAAGTAGGTGACACACCTACTTGTCACCTAGCAGTCTGCGCAGTCTCGGAAAAATACATATATCTCTCTACTCCGACGTCGTATTGACAAACGGTTTAATGAAATAGAAACTAGACTCATAGATATTCAATTTTTTGGGTGGAACACACCGTAACTCTAAGTATAATGGGAGAAAATCGCAGTTATATTTGACCTAAATTTCAGTAAAACTTATGAACGTAACTTATGATGACTTTCATCGACTTTTGTTCCACAGCTTGCTTGACTTCAAAACATAACACACGACTATCATACGACTAAAATAACTCATAACATAACCTTCTTATCATGTTAAGAACCCTAGCCTCACCCTAAAAGTACATGTTATAACATTCCCATCTTGCCGACTTTCGATGAAACATTATTTTCTTCAATTCCTTTAGCTTCTGAATCTTCCAACCCTTGTTGTACTTGTTGTTCATGCTATTCAATATTTGTAACCTCCAAGGAAACATGATTAACTTAATTTATATACTTTTGAAGATGATCTCATTTTCTGGTCCTACATTATTTTGCTTACGACACACTTTTCGTATGAAAATATTGGGTTTAACAAAGGTATTGTGTGAAGATGCCTTGATGACAATTTTAGACCTTTGTTTTCAGAAACTCAAACCGTTCATTATTACAACATCTGAACAAAAAATTATGACTATGTTTAGTTATGATTATTTTAGTGATGGAGGGGCAATGTTATCATTTCTAAGAAAAATTTTTGCACTTGTAACTTGGACTTCGTTTATATCATTTTGGGAGCTAGAGAGCTTGGATTATGGTGATTTTAGAGGAGGGTTTTCATCTACTTCATTGGGGTAAGTAAACCTAAATCGAATTTATGATTATTACATGAATCTATCATTAGATCAACATCAAAATATGGGATTTCAAAGAGAAATTTTGAGTTTTTATCTATAAATTAAATGATTGTATTTTGGGAATTTGATCATTGATTTGGATCCGAATTTGAAAACTAATTATATATTTATACTCGATAGGTTATAGATCATAGGTTTTTGGTATTGGTCTCGGATTTCGGACACGCGAGTCCAAGTTGACTTTTGTTGATTTTAGGAATTCTTCAAAGATCGAAACTTTATTGATTAGGATTGCTTCCTATAGTATTGTTTAACTTCTTTGGATGATGTTTGGCTAGATTTGAGCCGATTGGATGTGATTTCTAAAGGAAAAGTGATTTTGGAAGATTGATTTGGCTTGCAAAAGGTAAGTTTCTTGTCTAGCTTTGGTTTGAGGAAATTTTTCCTAATAAACAATAGTATTTCTTACATACAGGGGTGATGTATATGCAAGGAGACGAGCATAATGCATGTTCCATGGTTATTCATGCTCTGGGTAGATTTCTAGATTACTTTATGCTTTGTTTGGTTGTGTGTTATATTGTTCTATGTTTTACTCGATTGAATGACTACGTGAACACAATAAGTCATGCAAGAGATATTGTTTAGATTAATAATATCTTATTTTGCGCATGATGAAATATCCTTGAGATTGCTGATATACTTGATTTGATCGTAGTCACACGTATATTATGAACAAACATCTGCACTTTCTATTCATGTAATATGCCTTAAACTGTTGTATGACCACTTGAGTCCCCTTATTCATGTTGGAGTCATGTTTAGGCCCTTGATGCTTAATTGGATATAATGATTCCTTGATCGATAGATTACATGTTGGAGTTATAATCATACATAATGTACATGCAAATATCATGCATAGATATTATCTCTTATTCATATGCATATATTCCTTCATATTGTTCTCTAATATAGACTGAGATCATGGAATGTGAGTTTTTCGTGCAGTTGAGATGATTGTGGCATGAGGTTTTAGTCGTGTGGTTATTGTGATGTGATTATTGTCATGGCACAAGGTATCTATCGTGTGGTTATGGTGATATGGACATCATTATAGCATGAGGTTTATGTCGTGCAGTGCACGAGGTTTATATTATGCAGCATGTGGATATGGATCCATCCCCTTAGGTTCGCCCTCTCATGGTTCTCTTTTGATGGCGTACACGCAGGTTATGAGAAACCAACAGGTTTCTGGTTGATTGTGATTTGGGATCTGATATGATGAGTTATTGAGCATAAAGGTGGAAGTTTTGACCATTCAAGTGAATCTTTCATGCATATTCATGCATTTTACATGCTTTATTAATGCATATTTTCTACATATGCTAATTGATGCATTTTACACATACATGAAACTTATTACTAAGTTGTTGGATAGTTGGAAGGTGTCAGATTGAGGTAAAGGGAGGGTCATCATCATACCTTGATATGTCAGACTCGTGTAATGGTTTCCATATAAATGCTATTTGAAAATTGATATGGAATTGGATCATAGTCATATATGCACTTTACATTCATGTAGAAGTATTTGAGTAAATACTACATGGTGCATATCTCTTTTGCATACGAAATTGGTGGTGCAGGTTGTATTTGCTTTAACATGTTTAGTTGGAAAAGCATGCTTATTACATCTTCTTCAATTGTGCACTTTTATTAGTGATATCCACTGTTCTACGATTGTTTCCTTAGATACTTCTCTGTATTATATATGTTATTAAGATGCACAGGTTATATAAACTTAGTATATTTTGACTTAAAACCTAGTCAGTTTGTTATCGAGACTAGTCTCGATACTTACTGAGTACATGTGGTCGATTGTAGTCATACTACACTTCTGCACCTTGCATGCAGATTTTGGAGCTAAGTTATTATGGATGACAAAGGCTAGCATTGAAGATGTACTGGCGTTCTAGTTACAAGCTACCACTTTGCTCATAGTACTTTAGGATTTATATTTCTATGTATGTAAATTTCAAACAGATGATGTAATCTTTCTTCATATTAAAGTTGTTTTCTTATTCTTATTCTTAGTGGCTCATGACTTGTACTACTAGTCCTTGGGATAGCTGTATTGATTTTCCCAATCTTATTTATTATCTATTGATGATTTTTTCATTTGAGTTGTATTATATATATAGTTTGTGTACTTAACGGGCTGGATTAAGTGTCATCATGACTAAGTGGGATTTAGGTTATGACATCCTCACAAGTCTGTATACCCTATACAAAGCTCAAAACACTAAAAACAATATCAAAACCAAGAGCATCAACCCACAAATCTCAAACTTTCTTAAGTTCAAAATTTTAACTTTCAACTAGAAGCGCCAAATCAACCTCGGGCCATCTGAGGCCCAAACCAAATATATATATAAGTCCAAATCATCATATACAAATCTAATCTATATCTATATTATATTAAAAGCATGAAGCCCCTTAGCTAATGTTGTTCGCCATTTTTACCCCTTAAAAATTAATTTTACATTGGGCAAGATTGTAATTTAATTATATTTTTAATATTAAGTATTTTAATATCAACTAAAAATTTTATTATTGAATCTTTCCGTATTTAAACTGTGTAAAAGTTTTTAATATTTAGTAATTAAAAAAATAGAAATTACAATGCAACTAAAACAGTTGGTCACAAACGAGTTTGAATAATAATCAAGCATATGTACAATCTATTTAGTAGATGTTTAAAAAGTTATTAATTTAAAGGTCTCTTATGACTACTTCAATTTTTTGAAGTTAAGCATGCATATCATTTTCATTAATTCATTTATTTTTATGAGAATTTTCTGATGATTATTACATTTTAATTTTTCGTATGCTAAAGTTAGTCTATAGTTTGAGATTAGATTCCTAATTTCATTCTTCTCCCCGATAAGAATTTATTGATGACTATTAAATTTTATTTTATGTAAGTTTTGTTGATCTTAGTTGTATGCTCTTAGGATACATTTTATAATATATATTTGATATAAAATTTTAATATAGTCACGACCCAATTCTCAGCGGAGACGCGACGGCGCCTAACACTATTTTCTAGGCAAATCAAGAGTCATCAATAACAATGAAATTGGAGTAAACATGATTAAATAACTTAATAGTGGAAGAATACCATAAATATCATATAAATATAACTGAAAATACTGCTACAAGCATCCCAGAATACCTGGTGTCAACGATTACATGAGCACTACTGAGTATCAAACATAAACCAAATCCTTAGTACAACCGTCTGAGTAATAGAACAGTACTGAAGAAAATAATAAGGAAAGAGAGTCAAGCTCTGCGAACGTCATAGTAGCTACCTTGAAATTTCAAGCACTGGTACTAGCACGGATCTAGCAGTCACCACGTCCGGATGCACCTGGATCTACACACGAAGTGCAGAGTGTTGTATGAGTACAATCGACCTGTACTCAATAAGTAACAGAACTAACCTTGGGCTGAAAGCAGTGACGAACTCAGAAAAAGACAGTCAGAGTCCAATATAATGACAACACGGATATAATGATGACAAAAATAATAAATAACTCAAAGGAATTATCATAATCGGCTTATTCATATTATAGAAAGTTAAACATGCTTTCAAGTTGAATAATTAAAGCCCAACAGGGATAGGAACACGTAAATTATAGCAAGCATGAGGAATTGGTACATCTCTATGCCTGCATGTCTATTATGCATGTCAAACGAATGATTTCACGATGATATTTCCAAGTACTCTCACTCTCAAATACTTAATCTTCCTGTCTCAACGTCCACTCATCACATACAAAATCACTCAGCACTGTACGGGTGCCTGGCATCAATGCCCCTCACCAAAGCATGTGTATATATATCATTGTGCCTGGGCTCACTGCTGGTATGTCAAACTCCAGAGGGGCAGATCATGCCCAAGTGCTAATCAAAGCCAATAAGGCCTACTGCGGTGTGCAGCCCAATCCACATAATAGTAGTAGTAGTAGTAGTAGTAGTAGTGGTAGTAGTAGTAGTAGTAGTAGTAGTAGTAGTAGTAGTAAAGCTAATATGGCCTGCTGCAGCGTAGTAGTAGTAGTAGTAAAGCTAATATGGCCTGCTGCAGCGTACGTCCCGATCCACAATAACACTCTCAACACGGCTCTAAGCGCACCTCAGTCATCAATCTATCAAGTCTCAAGGGCTCACAATCTCATACAACTCAGCCCAACAACTCCACATATGAAACAACAATAATAATATGCGATGCAATAATGAACAATGAACAGAGACTGAGATTTGACATACCAAAAGAAGAATCATGACTGAGTGTAAAAATGCAGTTAAATCAAATAACCCAAAACAACAAAAATAACCTCATTAGGCCTCTACGAATACGCACATAGCCTAAACATGATGTCGAACATGAACCACAGCTCATTTACTCTAACAAGTAGGAATTACACAGATAAAATAAGAATTGATAGCAGCACACAACAATAATCAACTCGAATCATGATTACCACAGTGCACGCCCACACGCTCGTCACCTAGCATGTGTATCACCCCGACACAACACAAATAACATGTTTTCCAGAGCTCTCAACACGGCTCTAAGCGCACCTCAGTCATCAATCTATCAAGTCTCAAGGGCTCACAATCTCATACAACTCAGCCCAACAACTCCACATATGAAACAACAATAATAATATGCGATGCAATAATGAACAATGAACAGAGACTGAGATTTGACATACCAAAAGAAGAATCATGACTGAGTGTAAAAATGCAGTTAAATCAAATAACCCAAAACAATAAAAATAACCTCATTAGGCCTCCACAAATACGTACATAGCCTAAACATGATGTCGAACATGGACCACAACTCATTTACTCTAACAAGTAGCAATTACACAGATAAAATAAGACTTGATAGCAGCACAGTACAATAATCAACTCGAATCATGATTACCACAGTGCACGCCCACACGCTCGTCACCTAGCATGTGTATCACCCCAACACAACACAAATAACATGTTTTCTAGAGATATTACCCTCAATTCCACGTATAAAAATGTTACTTTCCTCAAAACGCGCAAATCAATACTCCAACAAGCTTTTCCCACGTGTATCGGCCTCCGAACGACTCGAATATAGTCACAAACAACTTAATAACAACAAACTATGCCGTATAAAACAACTTCAAATACTAAAGTTTCGATCTTTATCAAAATTAAAAAGTCAACCCAAAATGTCAACCCAGAGCTCGCACCCTGGAACCCGGTCAAACTCACAAATTCCGAACATCCATTTCGATACGAGTCCAACCATACCAAAATCATCCAATTCTGACTCAAAATAAACCTTCAAATCCTAAATTTTCATTTTTGAAAAGTTCTTACAAAATCTCCAAGTTCTCTACTTCGAATCCCTAAATAAATGATAAAAACTAAGTTGGAATCATGAATGATAAAAAAATCCAAGTCAAAAATATTTACCCCGATTCAAATAGTGAAAATCCCCTCCAAAATCGCCCAAAACCAAGCTCTACAACTCAAAATATGATATAATAACTCTAACCTTCAAAATGGGTTTTTAATAGTCTGCCTACTCTTTTCCTCTTCGGGAATGCGGATGATGCCTTGGGTTCGCGAAGCACAAATCTCCCCAGCTACCAAACCTCCTTTGCAAACGCGATGACCATCGACCCCTATGCCCACGCGAACGTGATACCTCACCCGTGAACGCGAAGGCTAAATAGTGATGCCCCAAGCTAGCCTTCCTTCTATGTGAACGTGGCTCCATACTTGCGATTGCAATGCACAGCCTCTTCAAGCGTTCGTGAATGCGACCCCTGTGTCGCGAACGCGAAGATGCCCATACCATAAATCAGATCAGCAACCCAAACATGAAGAAAATTGTCTGAAACTCATCCGAAATACCCCCGGGGCCCCCGGGACCCCATCCAAACATACTAACAGGTCCTAAGCTACAATACGAACTTAGTCAAAACCTCAAATCATATCAAACGACATCCAAATCACGAATCGCACCCCAATTCAAGCCTAATGAAACTAATGAGCTTCCAACTTCTAAAACTGATGCCAAACCATATCAAATCAACTTTGAATGACCTTAAATTTTGCACATTAGTCCCAAATGACACAACGAACACATTCCAACTCCTTGAACCCAAATCCGAGCCCTATATCAACAAAGTCAACTCTTGGTCAAACCACTCAACCTTCCAAACCTTTAACTTTTTAACTTTCGTCAAAAAGTCTCAATCCAACCTACGGACCTCCATATCAATATCCAAACATATGCCTAAGTCAAAAATTACCATACGAAACTATTAGAAACATCAAAACTCTATTTCGGAGTCATCTACATAAAAGTCAAACTCCGGTCAACTCTTTCAACTTAAGCCTTCAACCTTGGGACTAAGTGTCCCAATTCACTCTAAAACTTCCCGAAAATTAATCCAACCACCCTAGCAAGTCACATAATCACAATTGAATATAGAAGAGGCAATAAATAGGGGAATGGGGCTACAATATACAAAATGACAGGTCGGGTCGTTACATTCTCCCCCTCTTAGACAAAGGTTCGTCCTCGAACAGGTCTAGAATCATACCTAGAGTCTCAAATAGGTGTGGATGGCTACTCTGCGTCTCCCGCTCGATATCCCAAGTAGCCTCCTCGACTGGCTGACCTCTCCATTAGACCTTCACTGATGCTATATTCTTTGACCTCAACTTCAGAACCTGCCGATCCAAAATAGCCACCAACTCCACATCATAAGTCAAATCTCCATTTAACTGAACCATGTTGAAATCCAAAACATGTGACGGATCACAATAATACTTCCGAAGCATAGAAACATGAAACACTGGGTGAAAACCCGATAGACTAGGTGGCAATGCAAGCTTTTAGGCCACCTCTCCAACTCTCTCAAGCACCTCAAATGGGCCAATATATCGAGGGATCAACTTGCCTTCTCCTGAATCCCATCGCACCCTTTATTGGCAAAACTCTGAGCAAAACCTTCTCACCAACCGTATATGCAACATCACGAACCTTCCGATCAGCGTAACTCTTCTGCCTAGACTGGGCTGTACAAAGCCTATCTTGGATCAACTTGACTTTTTCCAATGCAACCCAAACCAAATAAGTGCCCAACAACCTAGCCTTTCCCAGCTCAAACCAACCAACTAGAGAACAACAACGCCTCCCATATGTAACTGTTATTGTAGGCAAACTCTGCTCGGTAAGAACTGATCCCATGAACAGTCGAAATCCATAACACAGGTGCATAGCGTATCCTCCAATATCTAAATGGTACGCTTGAACTGTCCATCCGTTTAGGGGTGGAATGTTGTACTCAACTCCACCCGTATACCTAACTCACACTCACAACTCTCCAGAAGTACGATGTGAACTGCGTGCCTCAATCAGAGATAATAGACACAGGCACACCATGAAGACGAACAATCTCACATATATAGATCTGAGCCAACTGCTCTGAAGAATAAGTAGTCACAACTAGAATGAAGTGTACAACTTGGTCAGTCTATCCACAATAACCCACATTGCGTCGAATTTCTTCAAAATCCATGGGAGACCAATGACAAAATCCATGGTAATACGCTCCCACTTCTACTCGAGAATCTCAAGTCTCTAAAGTAAATTGTCCGGCCTCTAATGCTCGTACTTTACCTACTGGCAGTTTAAACACCGAGCCACAAACCCCACTATATCTTTCTTCATTCTTCTCCACCAATAGAATTGCCTCCAATTCTTATACATCTTAGCGGCACCCGGATGAATGGAATACTGTGAACTATGGGCCTCCTCAAGAATCAACTTTTGCAACCCATCCACATTGGGTACACAAATCTGACCCTGCATCTGCAACACCCCAACATCCCCAATAGAAACCTTATTGGCATCACTGTGTCCTCAAGGACAAGCAAATGGGGTCACCATACTAACGTGCTCGAATGCGCTCATACAAAGAAGACCGAGAAACCACGCAAGCAAGAACCCTGCTAGGCTCCGAAACATCTAACCTCACGAACTGATTGGCCAAATCCTAAACATCCAATGCTAGCCGACTCTCACCAACTGGAATGTATGCAAAGCTACCTATAGTCTTAGCCTTTCTGCTCAAGGCATCGGCTACCACATTAGCCTTCCCGAGATTGTACAAAACGACGATAGCATAGTCTTTTAACAACTCCAACCACCTTCGCTTCCTCAAGTTTAGATCCTTTATCTTAAACAAGCGTTGTAGACTCTGATGATCTATGAATACTTTACACGACACACAATAGAGATAGTGCCTCTAAATCTTCAATGCATGAACAATGGTTGCCAACTCTAAATTATGAACGCGGTTGTTTTTCTCATGGGGCTTCAGTTGGCGTAAAGCATAAGGGATCACCCTACCCTCCTGCATCAAGACACACCCGATGCTAATCTGCAAAGCATCACAATAAATTGTATATGAACCCGATGCTGACGGCAAAAATAGAATTGGAGTTGTGGTTAAAGTAGTCTTGAGCTTCTGAAAGCTCTCCTCACACTCATCAGACCACCTGAATGAGGAACTCTTCTGGGTCAATGTAGTCAAAGGTGCAGCAATGGACGAGAAACCTTCCACAAAACGGCGACTATAACCTGCCAAACCAAGAAAGCTCCGAATCTTAGTAGCTGAAGGCGGCCTAGTCTAACTTTGAACTACCTCAATCTTCTTCGGATATACCTTGATCCCTTCACTAGATTCCATATGGCCTAAGAACACCACCGAGTTAAGTAAAAACTCACACTTGGAGAATTTAGCATATAGCTTCTTCTCCCTCAAGCTCTGGAGTACAATCCTCATATGCTGCTCATGATGCTCCTAGTTGCGCGAGTACACCAATATGTCATTAATGAACACAATGACGAACGAATCAAGATATGACTGGAATACACTATTCATCAAGTGCATAAAGGTTGTTGGGGCATTGGTTAGACCTAAAGACATCACAAGAAACTCGTAGTACCCTAAGCGGGTCCTGAATGCCGTCTTCAATATATCAGAATCTCAAATCTTCAACTAATGATACCCTAACCTCACCAATCTTCGTGAACACTCTAGCACCCTGAAGTTGGTCAAATAAGTCATCAGTATGCAGTAACAGGTACTTGTTCTTAATTATAACTTTGTTCAACTGCGTGTAATTAATGCACATCCATATAGTATCATCCTTCTTCTTCACAAATAGAACTGGTGCACCTCAAGGCGACACACTAGGTCAGATGAAACCCTTATCAAGTAGCTCCAGAAGTTGTTCCTTCAACTCTGCTGGTGCCATATGATATTGAGGAATAGAGATAGGCTGAGTGTCTGGCACCAGGTCATTACCAAAATCAATGTCCCTGTCGAGCGGCATGCCCAACAGGTTTGCAGGAAACACATTCAAAAAGTTTCTCACTATCGGAACGGACTAAATGGTAGGAGTATCAGCACTAACATCCCTCACAAAGGCCAAATATACCAGACATCCCTCACAACCATCCGTTGAGCCTTTAAATGTGAAATCAATCTACTGGGAACATAATCCAGGGAACCTCTCCACTCAACCTAGGCAATTTCGGCATCGCCAATATCACGATCTTAGCGTGACAATCCAGAATAGCGTGACATGATGAAAACCAATCCATGCCTAAAATCACGTCAAAATAAACCATGCTAAGTAGTAAAAGATCAATTCTTGTCTCCAATCCCCCAATAGTCACCACACACGACCGATACACACGGTCCACAACAATAGAATCACCCAGCGATGTAGATACATGAACATGTATAACTAAGGAATCACGGGGCATATCCAAATAACGAGAAAAGTATGATGACACATATGAATAAGTGGAACCAGGGTTAAATAATACAAAAGCATCCCCATGGAATACTGAAACAATACATGTGATCACAGCATCGGAAGCAACTGCTTCTGGCCTAGCGAGAAAAGCCTAGAATTGAGCCTGACCACCACTTGATCGACCTCCCCCTCTAGGGCGACCCCGAACTGCCTGAGCCCCACCCTAAGCTGGCTGAGCGGGTGGTGTAGTAACTGGTGCGCAAAGTAGTAGCCTGACCTCTCTGCTGAACGGGACCTCCAGTAAGACGGGAAAATACCTCCTCACATGCCCTAACTCCTCACACTTGAAGCAACCTCAATCTAAAGATGAGTGTGGGCCCTGAACCGGACCTCGAGAACTAGAATGGCCACTAGAAGAACCCGATACTATGAACCCTAATGGAGCACGGTACGAACTCTGAGTTGGGAGTGCATTGAATAATGGCTGAACTGGACGAGAATTGTACAACCATGACTAGTTGATGCACCATGATGAACCGAACAAGCCATCTGAGCGGGCTAATAAGGACGACCCCTGTTGTGATGTAACTGACCTCCAGATGAGGTACCACTGAAACCACCTGAAACACGAGGCCTCTTGCCCTCCCGCTCCTCGCGCTCAAGCTTGCGAACTAAATCTAAGCACCTAGAAATCTCAACCACCTGGTCAAACCTAACATTTATCTCAGTCTCTCGAGCCAAACTGAAGCGTAGGCCATAGTTGAGGCCATCAATGAACCTCCTGATCCTCTCTCTCTCTCTCTCTCTCTCTCTCTTCTCTCTTGATAGGAACAACCACATTGCATGACGAGCTAGATCTGCGAACCTCATCTCATAGTGAGTCACTGTCTACACAACTCCTCTTTGTCAGTCTGTGGGACAAACTTCTCTAAGAAGAGAACTGAGAACTCATGCCATGTAAGTGGTGCTGCGCCAACTGTCCTGCTCAACTCATAGCCCTGCCACCATCTATAGGCTACTCTGGTCAGCTAAAATGTGGTGAATGCAACCTCACTGGTGTCCAAAAGGCCTGTTGTGCGAAGAATCTGCTGACACCTATCTAGAAAATCCTGAGCATCCTCAGACTCTAGTCCACCGAACTCTGGAGGCTTAAGCCTCCAAAACCACTCCAGTCTCTTTAGTTACTCATCACTCATAGGAGCGCCAACCTCAGCCCGAGCAGTAACAACGAGCTGGGCTGGTAGTACCCACGGTGTCTAGAATCCCTGAGCTAGCTGCTCTGGGGTACGGGCGGCGGAGTTTAGGAACCTTCCCTGGCCTGTGAAGTGGCTAGTGCAGCTGGAACTGAAATTTCTTGAGCCAGGCTAGTGCACACAGTCAAAATCTGAGCTAAGGCCTCTTAAAGGCCTGCGATCACAATGGGCACTACTGGTGCCTGAGTTGGTCCCACCAACTCAACAACATCTTGTATCTGCTCCTCAGTTGGAGCAGTTGGTGGCTCTACAGGTGCTGCTCTGGTTGTAGTACAAGCCGCACCTCGGCCTCTACTATAGGCCCGACCTCTCGCGGCCCTAACTGGTGGTACTGGTGGTCGTCCGTCTGATCCGGTCACACGTGTCCTCACCATCTGTAAGAGAATAAAAGAATAGAAGTTCAGATTCTGGAAATAACATATTCGCACGTCAAGAATGCAAGAAAGTGGAGTTTCCTAACAGTTCGGTAGCCTCTCGAAAATAAGTACAGACGTCTTTGTACCGATCCGTAAAACTTTCCCGAAACCAATCCAACCACCCTAGTAAGTCATATAACCACAAATGAACATAGAAGAGGCAATAAATAGGAGTACAAGGCTACGATACACAAAACGACTGCCCTGGTCGCTACAAAAATTCAGTAGTAGCCCTTAAAGAAATGTTGTTCTCCTTTTTACCATTAAAAATTAATTTTACACTAGACAAAATTGTTACTAATAATTAAAATAGATATTTAATTATTTTCGTAATATTTAGGACTATTTGTCCTCCTTTTTGGGTTTAGGAGTCCTATTTCCCCCCTCATGTTTCAGCTTTTAACAAGAAAACTTCATTAGCTAAATGTCATATTCACCTTTTAAAGAAAACTAAATTGTCACGACCTGAAATCCCAATCATGGGGCCGTGATAGTGCCTAACGTCCGCTTGGTACGCAAGCCAACTCTAGTTAATCACTTAATCAATTTTAACAATTTTAAAGCAAATGATTAAGAAATAAGTCTTAAATGCTCATAACATATAAATTTAAAACCAACACAGGCTAGTCTAGACCCAGAAACTGGAGTCACAAGTACATGAGCTTCTAAAAGTGCAACAACAAGATCTTAATAAAATACAACTATTTAAATGATATGAACAATAATAGAGATAAGAAGGGGACTTCAGGGTCCTCGAACGCCGTAGAGCTCTACCTCAAGTCTCTGGATAATGACAGTCCGAGCAAGCCTCCATTAAACGCAGTTAGGACCAACACCAGGATCTACACAAGAAGTGCAAAAGTATAATTATGAGTTCAATTGACCCAATGTACTCAGCAAGTGCCGAGCCTAACCCCGACAGGGTAGTGACGAGGCTAGGACAAGATACCTACTAAAAACTTGTGCAGTTATATACATAAAGCAACAGAATAACAAATAAAGCATCACAAGTAATAATAGGTTGGGACATGTAGAAAGGGACAATAAGCGGAAACAATAAGCAAGAAACACCAAGCAAACCTCTTTAAAAATAAGCACTGAAACCATCAAGTCAAGTCCATATTTCAAAATTCAAATCAAGTAATAAAGTCAACAAAGTGCATGACATCACCTTTCGTGCTTTTGCTCACATTCTCACCATATATAATAAATGCAAGTGTACGGTATCACCCTTTGTGCTTTTACTCTCATCCTCACCATATTGTGTAAATAAGTATGTGCACGGCATCACCCTTCACGCTTTTAACCTCACAATCACTCAATCAATGATATCAATATGCAAACGAGGCATGGCAATACCCTTCGGGCTCTTCACTCTTCCGCACCAAGCAACAACAACACAAATATCAAGCAAGGTGGGAAGCAAATACACTTCAATAAATGTTTTGAATTCCACCCATCATATGAAAAGCTTTCCACAATCATAGCCAACAGCCAATTACAAATTTCACGTTCTTAACACCAAATATTAAAACAATTCAATATAAGAAATAACTTGAAAGCAAGATTAAGTGATGTATCTAAGGCATGGAAGACATAGTAAATGAAATAATATAGTATAATTAAGGCAAATTTCACATGTATGCTTATCCCATAGCCAACGCATATGCTCTCATCACCTCACATATATGCCGTGACAATACATAGTGAACATAGCAAGTAGACTCGATTCTATCTTAATCCCCTCAAATCAAAGTTAACCACGACACTTACCTCTTTCGATAACTAAATCAATAATCGACCACGGCTTTTCCTTTCGAACAAGCCTCCAACCCAACAGAATCTAGCCAATTATCGTTCAAACAATTCAAAATATTCTTTAGAAACTACCCACGAATGAAAAAGGTTCAATTTTGATCATATTTAAAAAAGTCAACAAAAGTCAACCCTAGGCCCGCTTAGTCGAAATTAAAGATTCCGACCAAATTTCGATTATCCATTCACCCCTGAGCTCGGTTATGTGATTTATTTTGAAATTCGACCTCAAATTTAGGTCTAAATCTTAATTTCACAAAATCCTTAAATTCTATTCAAAACCCCTAATTTCTACCTTAAAATTCATGGATTAGATGTTAAAATTCATAGAAAAGTAATGAAAATTAATTGAAAACTAGTTAAAATTTCATACCAATGAATTTGGTAAGTCCCGTTTTCCTCAAATTTTACCCAGCTGCAGACGTGGCAATTGTGAACCCTTATTTGCAATTGCGATGTCCGCAATTGCGAAACACTGATCGCATAGGCGACTACTGTAACAAACTCACAGATGTTGCAATTGTGGCTGTTGCTTCACAATTGTGAAGAGTCCCTCCATCG
Source organism: Nicotiana obtusifolia (assembly GCA_002018475.1). Taxonomy (NCBI): domain Eukaryota; kingdom Viridiplantae; phylum Streptophyta; class Magnoliopsida; order Solanales; family Solanaceae; genus Nicotiana; species Nicotiana obtusifolia. The sequence goes on from MCJB01028039.1 coordinate 67,604, forward strand.
CAAATGCAAGTTAAGCTTCGCATTTGCGAAGCTGCCTGTCCCAGGTCCAAGTCGCAAATGCAACTCCAAGGTCGCAAATGTGACCACCCCCTGTTCGCATTTGCGAAGACTTCAGTCCCAACCCCACATTCGCATTTGCAAGCCTGACGTCGCAAATGTGAGGCTAGCAATTGCGATCAGGTCTTCGCAAATGCGAGACTTGCAACCTGAACACACCAGCTGTTGTGCATCAGCAGTTCTAAACTCAACCATAACACATCTAAAACTCACCCAAGCCTCTCGGGCTCCAATCCGAATATGCACACAAGTATAATAACATCCTATGAACTCGCTCGCTAACTCAAATAATCAAAATAACATCGATTATCAAGAATCGATCATCAAAACTCATAATTTCATTTTTCCAACTTTTCACATAATGCGCTGAAACACGCTCGAGTTACCCGGGACCCCAACCGAACATGCGTACATCCAAAAATATCATACCAACCTACCGAAATCGTTAAAACACCAATCCGAGATCATTTACCTATATTGTTGACCGCGGTCAACTCTAGCCTCATTTTAAGTCAAAAATCATCTTCAAAGTTTCACATAAAAGCTTCCCAAAAAACGACACGGACCATGCACGCAAGTCATACAATACCAAATGGAGCTATGAGAGGTCTTAGAACACGAAAAATAAGGCTAGTGCTCAAAACGACCCATGCAGTCGTCATATAAACTTAGTTGATAAATTCATACTTCTGACAAAGTTTAAAAAGTTTAATTAAGTTGGATATTACAATTATTTTAAAATTCAATTATAATAAACACTTATTAAATTTGTTTAAAGACATTGAACACCAAAATTATCACTTTTATTCTTATGGAATTTTTACCATTTTAATTAAATTTTAAAAATTAGTTTTTTATATAGGGACGTTATTTTTTATTTTTTTACGCATTTCAATCAAAAAATATGAATAAATTCATATTAATAACAAGTAGTGTAGTATTGAGTTAGCATCCAAATAGGAACCTTGAACTTTGAGGTATCCCAATCAAATTTAAACACTTTAAGCCTTCATCGAAAGTCGTAAAATTTGGAAAAATTTTGAATTTGCTATTTATTTTAAAATATATCAGAGTGAAAAAAAAAATCACCAATTAAAATTTCTTAACATTTTATTATAAAAGAAGTAGCATTTAAGTTTGAGTACAAATAGAAGAATTTGAACTTTGATTTGACATTGGCTCTCTTTAAAATATTGCTATATTACAAATAATAATTTACAATAAATTTAGGAGCCAAAAATCTGTTTAGGCGGATTTAAATACATTGTTCAACTGTAGTAAGGAATAAGTCATGATTATATCGTAATTCAAGTATAAAAAGAAAATTATTTAATGAGTAAAAGTTTTTCCTATTTATATATTTTTTTCTTAATTTTTGTTGATCTTTGTTACTTGCAAAACTGTAGGGTATGAGAAATTATGGTTATTTTTTAATTATAAGTCTTTATAATTTAGTTATTTGTGATGGCATATTGGTCCAACATTAGTCTATCTTTAGATTATAAATTGTCACAAATAGTTTTCTTACTTTCGCTTGAGTTACAAGTTTTATCATCTTTTAAAAGTTATAAGACATGATGCAACCTATTGTAATGACTCGTTTTGTATCCCATATTATTTCATTAATTATATTATGTGAAATTAAGTTGAGTAAGTTGTGCTCAGAGCAAATCGGTAAGAAACAAGACATTTGGTCTCATTTAAGAAAAGCTTAAGTCGCAAAAGTCAACCGTGGATTGACTTATGAGTTAGAAGGTTCGGATGTGAATTCCGACGACTCGGTTAGCTTCGGGGTAGGATTCATGACTTAGACGAGTGACCAGAATAAGTTTTGGAGACCCCGAACGAAACTAGGCTTGAATCGGCGAAGCTCCAATTTCCGGTTGATAGATGAAATTTTGATCCGGAAGTCAGAATGGAATTCCGAAAGTTGCTGTAGCTTCGTATTGCAATTTAGGACTTGCGTGCAAATTTTCAGACCATTCGGACATGGTTTGGTCAGATTCGGATCAAAGGATCGATTTAAGAATCCTTGGAGTCCGTAGGTTTGAATCTAATGCAAACATGATAATTCGATGTTTATTTTAGTGTTCCAATGATTGGAACAAGTTTAAATGAGCTTATAGAACATGTTTTCATGTTCAGATAAAGTCCCGGGGGTCTCGGATGAATTTTGAATAGTCGACGGGACTTAATTCGTCGCTTTATAAAGCGTTACTTCATACTTTCTGGTGTAATTAATATTAAAATTAGCAAACGAGCTCCAAATTCAATTTTGTTTGAGGAATTAGCTCCGTATCAAAATTACGGAGCCGTAGCAAAAAGAATCGTCCAAATCGGACTCCGTATGAGAAAGTTAGACTTAATTTTGTAAAGCGAGAAAGAGATCAGTTGGCAGATGAGTTTCGCGGCCAAAAAGCGATTCGCTTTTTGGATAAGCGAATCGCGAAACCCCCCAAACCATCGCGAAGTGAAGCAGAAGCTTCAGGTGGAAATTGCGACCAAAACGCGGTTCGCATAATCAAAAAGCGAACCGCGAAAATGACACAAAACAGTCGCGAACACGGACAGAAATATTGGGACCATTTCG
>MCJB01028050.1:0-47824 GCA_002018475.1 Nicotiana obtusifolia
GTTTGGCGTATATTTTAGTTAGAGAGAGACCCCTTGCAGTTGATGTTCAGGCCTTGGCCAATCGGTTCGTGAGGCTAGATATTTCGGAACCTAGTCGGGTGTTGGCCTGTGTGGTTTCTCGGTCTTCCTTATACGATCGCATCAAAGGGCGCCAATATGACGATCCGCATTTGCTTGTCCTTAGGGAAAGAGTTCATCATAATGATGCTAGAGATGTGATAATCGACGATGATGGAGTGTTGCGAATGAAGGGCCGGATTTGCGTGCCCAATGTGGATGGGCTTAGGGAGTTGATTCTGGAGGAGGCCCATAGCTCACAGTATTCCATTCATCCGGGTGCCGCAAAGATGTATCAGGACTTGAAACAACATTATTGGTGGAGAAGGATGAAGAAAGATATTGTGGGATTCGTAGCTCAGTGTCTCAACTGTCAGCAGGTAAAATTTGAGCATCAGAGACCGAGTGTCTTGCTTCAGCAGATGACTATTCCCGAGTGGAAGTGGGAGAGGATCACCATGGACTTTGTTGTTGGACTTCCACGGACTTTGAAGAAGTTCGATGCTATTTGGGTGATTGTGGATCGGCAGATCAAGCCCGCGCAGTTCATTCCTGTGTGTACTACCTATTCTTCAGAACGGTTAGCAAGGATTATATCCGAGAGATTGTTCGGCTGCATGGTGTTCCAGTTTCTATCATTTCGGATAGAGGTACCCAGTTTACCTCGTAGTTCTGGAAAGCCGTGCAGAGGGAGTTGGGTACTCGGGTGGAATTGAGCACAGCATTTCATCCTCAAACGGATAGGCAGTCCGAGCGTACCATTCATATATTGGAGGACATGTTACGGGCATGCGCTATTGATTTCGTAGGCTCGTGGGATGAGTTTCTGCCACTTGCAGAGTTCGCTTATAACAACAGCTACCAGTCAAGTATTCAGATGGCTCCGTATGAGGCTCTGTATGGGAGGCGGTGTAGATCTCCCGTTGGTTGGTTCGAGCCCGGCGAAGCTAGGCTATTGGGGGCTGACTTGGTTCGGGATGCTGTAGAAAAGGCGAAGGTGATCTATGAGAGGCTTCGTACAGCGCAGTCGAGGCAAAAGAGTTATGCCGATAGGAAGGTTCGAGATGTGTCCTACATGGTTGGCGAGAAGGTCTTGCTGAAGTTTTCGCCCATGAAAGGTGTTATGAGATTCGGGAAGAAAGGGAAATTAAGTCCTCGGTTCATTGGGCCATTTGAAGTGCTCCGGAGAGTTGGGGAGGTGGCTTATGATCTTGCTTTGCCACCCAGTCTGTCGAGTGTACACCCAGTATTTCATGTTTCTATGCTTCGGAAGTATATTGGGGACCCGTCTCATATTTTAGACTTCAGCACGATTCAGTTGGATGATGATTTGACCTATGAGGTGGAGCCAGTGGCAATTTTGGATCGCCAGGTTCAGAAGTTGAGGTCCAAGGAGATAGCTTTAGTGAAAGTTCATTGGCGAGGTCGGTCCGTGGAGGAGGCTACCTGGGAAATCGAGCAAGAGATGTGGAGCAGATTTCCCCACCTATTTGAGGCTCCAAGTATGTTTCTTGACTCGTTCGAGGACAAACGTTTGTTTAAGTGGGGGAGAATGTGACGACCCAGCTAGTCGTCTCATGAGTTACCGCTCCGTTTTCCCCCTTTCTACCTTATTATGCCTCGTTATCTGTGTTTTATATAATCACGTTGAATAGTTTGCGTTCGAAGTAGATTTGGTAAGAAATGAGACGCTTGGTCTCTTTTGAGAAGGGTTAAGCTGGGAAAGTCAACCGAATGTTGACTTATGAGTTAGAGGACTCGGATATGAGTTCCGACAGTTCGGTTAGAATTAGGCTTGAATTGGTGAATTTAGAATTTTGGCGATTTCCGGTTGATAGGCAAGATTTTGATCCGAGGGTTAGAATGGAATTCCGACAGTTGCTGTAGCTTCGATATGTGAATTAGGACTTGTGTGCAAAAATTCAGGTCATTCGGACGTGGTTTGGTTGGGTATAGATCAAAAGAGCGATTTAGAGGATTTTGAAATCCTAGGCTTGAATCCGACGCGAATTTGGCGTTGAGAGGTTATTTTGAGCGTTCCGAAGGTTGGAACAAGTTCGAATAATGTTATGGGATATGTTGGCATGTTTGGTTGAGGTTCCAGAGGCCTCAGGTGAGTTTTGGGTGGTTAAACGGACTATTTCATCGTTGGGAGGAAAATCTGCAGAAAAACTAGAGTCAAAATGCGGCCGCGTTTCTCAAATGCGGACCGCATATCCCACAGTGAGGTAGCAAACTCAAACAGATTTCTGGGCAAGATTCGGGTCAAGAATGTGGTCAGAAATGCGGTCGCATTTCTGACATGCGGACCGCAAACCATGCTTCGTGCTGAATTGCGGTGAAGGCTAGGGCTACCTTTGCGATGGTCGCATCAAGTATGCGGACCGCATATCTGTTATGCGACAGATATGCGATCGCATCTTAGGCCTGACAGGGGCGTTTTGTCTCGATTTTTGACCCCTTTATAAATAGAAACCAGTACCCATTTGCCATGCAAAGACTCACTGTCGTTACCCACGAAGAGAAACACCTCCAAACACCCAAAATCACAGCAAATCAACCTCAATATATATCCAAAGGAGATTTTCTTGGACAAATTCTTAAAAGAAGGAGTTTTGGCCATCTTGAATATAGTTGGAGCCATAGAACTTGGATTGCAACTAATCTTGAAGGGATTTTAGGAAGATTTTCAAGGGAAACATCGGGGTAAGTATTCCTATCTCAATCTTGGTCAAATTATCCAAATCTACTGCTATTCTAGTAAGTAATTGGTGATTTAAGTGGGAAAATTTATGGAAAAGCCTTAAGCTTAGATTTTAAGACTTGGAGGTCGAACCGATGTCGGAATTTGATAAATTTCGTATGGTTGAACTCGTGAGGAGATAAGGAACCCGTTGAGGTGAAAATTACTGAATTTTGGAGAAGTAGTGCCGGGGCTCGGGTTTTGCTAATATCGAAATTCTTAGTATTTATTTATTTCTTTCGCGTGGGCTTTGTTACCTCAGCATATTGAGACATATTAGTTCTAATTTTGAATAGATTCGACGTGCGCGGAGGCCAATTCAAAGGGCAAAGGCATCGCGGGCTAAGAATTTAGCCGGTTCTAGGTGAGTAGTGATTGTAAATGATGTTCTGAGGGTTTGAAACCCCGGATATGGCACATCGTAGTGCCATATTGAGGTGAGGCATGCGCTCGATGATGAGCGTGGGGTCGTTTACTACTTGGGATTGTGACTTGGTCCGTCCCGATTGATGATTTTTACTACATATTTGATTGAAACTTATTTGATATCATCATGATTTGGGCTGATTGCCATATTTGGGCTTCGTGCCGGTTATTTGAACCCTTCGGGGGTATTTATCACTGTTTCCTCACTGTTTTGATTCATTACTTGAACTCAGTCATAATGTTTTCCCCTGTTTTACAACTCAGCCACTTTTACTTAGTTTTGAGATTTAAATGACTTTTTAAATGATGTAAATGGGATCGGGTGGCACGCCGCCACGAGATATGATGTAAATGGGATCGGGTGGCACGCCGCCACGAGATATGATATAGCGCTTGGGCCGTAAGGGGGCCCTCCCGGAGTCTGTACCCCCCCAGTGAGCGCAGGTTACCCATTGTGATACGGAAAATTTAGCCCGAGGGGCTGATATTGTGATGTGATGAGCCTGAAGGGCCGATGTTGTACCGTGTGATATGCCTGAGGGGCTGATATTGTTTTATGATATCGCCCGAGGGGCGTGTTTTTAAAAGATACTGAGCCCGAGGGGCGATAGTTTACTTTACATTATTTACCAAAAAAGGATTTCATGTTTTCACATGTTGAAAAGAGATTTGACTTGGATTTCTCACAGATTTTCTGTTGCGAACGATGTTTTAACTGCTTCATTATAGAGTGCCTTGTGCTTTTGTGGTTGCTTGCTTTCCGTCATTATTTATGATTATTACTCACTGAGTTGGAAGTAGTCACATTACTCCCTGCACCATGTGTGCAGATTCAGGCGTTATTGATTCCGCTCTGAGGCATTGACTACGACTGTCAGAGCAGTGATTCAGAGACTACGAGGTAGCTGTTGGCGTCTGCAGCCCCGTATCTCTTTTATCTTGTTGTTTCCACTTTCTTCAAACAATTGTGCCAGAGACATTGTAATAGTAATCTTATTATTAGGATTTCATTAGTTGCTCATGACATTGTGACACCCCGGTTTGGGCTGTTGTCGGGATGGTTAGCTATGTTTCCGCAATTTGCTGTTATTAAAATATGTAAGTACTGTCTTAACTACTTAAATCGAGTTATAGTTTGAATTGGCTGGCCTTGTCTTCATGAGAGGCGCCATCACGACCACGTTTGGGATGAGAGTCGTGACATTTTATTTTTAGAGCAACACTCGATATGAAACTTATAACCATTCACAACGTACTTAGACATTGTTGTGACCTCAACCCCAGGTCCCCAAGATATATCTTTCAAAAATTGATTTACACCGTTATTTGGATCATGTACCTACATATCGTTAAAAAAATTCATAAGTTACCATAACTTCCAAACATTGTTTACCTACATAGTGTTAGAATATTTTAAGGAGAAACTTACAAATTGTTTGAACCAAGTATCAAATCTCGTATATACAGCATCATGGCAAAATTGACCCGCGAAGTGACTGTGACACATCAAATATTTTTAGTAGTTGCATTGAGATGTAATCACTGTAATTTTTATATTTTGATAACTACTAAATCAATACTTACTTGAGAAATGGTACAACTTAGCAACACGTGAAGTGTAGCTGACTTGAACTCCATATCACTCAAACTTCTCTTTATAACATCCTTAGAACATCGGCCTGGTTGATTGAATATGGACATAGGCGGATATAATGGATCATTCCTAAGGTCGACCATGTGCCTGTTGGGCCTATTCCTAGCACATGGCACATTACTTTCAAAATAATAAGAGCAAAAATGAGCAGTTTCCTTTGCAAGATATGCTTCGCATATAGATCATTCAATCCTATTCCTCTGCTTAACAAATTGTTTGCATTTGCCAATTGTCCTACATAATTTCAGGTTAGCCAAGAACATTAAAATAAAACAGAAAATTACATCAAACATATAATATTACCTCTCAAAGGGATACATCCATCTGCATTGAACAGGCCCTTCAAGTCGTGCCTCGTGTACAAGGTGATTAGAAGGTGTTCCATCACATCAAAAAAGCCACATGGAAATATCTTTTCCATCTTAGAAGAAGTGACACGAATGTTCTGATCCATCCGGAGTAGGTTTTCTTCCCTTTATGTGGAAGAACACAAGTCTTTGAAAAACAAACTAATCTCTGTGATGGGTTTCCAGATTCTTTCAGGCAAACCACAAAATGCAATAGGCACTAAGTGTATAGTCTAGTGTATTATATATACTACGTGTATTATATATACTAAGTCTATTATATATACTAAGTGTATAGTATATATATGTAGATATAGTATAGTCTATTATATATACTTAAGTACATAGTATAGTGTGTGTGTGTGTGTGTGTGTGTATATACATATACATATATATATAAAAGCTATATTCGATATAATATTAGCTAATGCACTAATACTTAGTGTATAGTATAGCATAGTATATATATACTAAGTGTATTATATATACTAAGTGCATAGTAGCGTATTATATAATACACTATACTATATATATAGTAATGTGTATTATATATCAAGGTATATTCGATATATATAGTATAATATAGTATATAGTATATAAGATATATATATATATATATATATATATATATATATATATTGTCGAGACGTTTTAATTTATTGTTAATATATATACATGCATATGAGTAGGTTATAAGTCGATGAATCAATTTACAAGTGTATTAATGTCTAAAAGAACCCGTCCGTGTGCTCCTAGCGCTTCATGTTCTTTTATATATATATATATACATATACATATATATATATATATATATGTATATGTATATATATGGATACGCACGCACGCTTCATAGTACTACTTAACTGCATACATAGCACGTTAGAGTATATTTTAGTCTATTCATCCCTTATATTACAAAAGTGTTAACGGCTTACATTTATATTATTTAGATAGTAAATACAAAAGTGATTTTAATTTTGGCCAATGTTGACCTGAAAAGCGACCAACTTTGGTCGCCAAATATACATAATTTAAAATTAGCGACCAAAGTTGGTCGCCAAATTTAAATCGGATTTATTTATAATTCATATAATATCGAACTGGGTCCCCGATTAGCGACCAAAGTTGGTCTCAATCTGTTTATTCTTTATTTAGCGACCAACTTTGGTCGCTAATTTTAGATTTTATTTATTTATATTTTATAATTTAATTTAAATAATATTATAATAATTAAAATTTTATAAGTGGGTCCCCTTAAGCGACCAACGTTGGTTGCTAATCTGAGTATTTCTTTGACCAAGCAAGTCTGACCAGTCCGGTCAACAGTTTGACGAAATTAGTGACCAAATAGCGACCAACCTTGGTCGCTAATGTTTTAAAATCATTATTTTATTATTTTTACCAGTTTAGCGACCAACTTTGGTCGCTTTTCTTTACAGACCAACGTTGGTCACTAAATTTTAGTCGCTTTTTTCCGGATTTCTAGTAGTGCATGTACTTAGCAAAAGATCATTAGATGATAACTTATAAAAATATTCTTAACCATGGATGTTGATATTGTCGAAGCATGGGTGAGTAGAGTTACCTTGATAGTAAGAGTATTTACCCGTAAAATGGTACAGTTGAATTTGTACATGGTTTCTAGACAAGTGAACAAATTTGATCCTGAAATAATACAATTATTGAAGAAATGTATAATACTTAGCCTTGAAATGTAGATGAAACAATAGAGATGACAGTTCCGGGAACAAGGTTTTCGAGCACAACAATGATGAGATGAAAAAGCAAGAAAATAAGATTGTTTTAAGTTTTGTATAGAATACAGTGTAAGTTTAGCCGGAAAATTCATATCCTTTACAATGATAGCTGAGCTCACTATTTATATGTATGTCTAGGGAAGGAGGTCCTAGGATCGTGTCCTCCTTTAATGTCAATTATGATGGTCATTGATGAAGACATAACGGTGAACATAAAAGTCGAATTCTCTGTAACGGACCGTCTCTCTTAATACTGTAGAATATACCCTATTAAATGCTACGGGGGGCAAAACATTTAATACACCTTTATGAACGTTATCCTCTCCGGTGACAAGCGGAATAGCTGCGTTCGGTTTTCGGTCATCCCCATCTTGGGTTCCACGTGTCCTCCCTTTAGACAACCACATGTTATATCGTATTTTACCCTATACATATAGTCCCCCTGCTTTCTAGTGACATAACTTCGTGTTATCGAAAAGTTGGTAAAAACACCTTTTTGGCGAGAATTACTGTAACTCCCTCTGAAGGTTTCTAAAAGTTGATTAGACGCACGTCTCTCCACATTTAATGCTCCGAACACGCGTCATCCCATGATTCAACACAACTTTTGCCGATTATAGAGGTAATCATGACCATGAATTTAGCCGCCAAATTTTACTTATACCAACATTCCTTTCCTTTGCGTTTCATAATTTCTCAAGTTTCTGATTTGCATCTTTGTTTTTCATCCTTTCTCTAATTCTCTTCAAACACAAAATCTTTTCCTTCTTCTTTTCTAATGGCTTCTTTCTCCAAGCGTGCTGGTTCTGCAAAGAACATGAACAAAACCGAGGACTCTTCCTCTAACGGTGGGTTCCATTATCCCAAGAAGACTTAGTACCACAAAGAACTTTAAAGAGAAATTCCCTACTGCTAACCCTCATACATGGGATGTTAGTAGGTACCCTTCTCCCGTCCGTCCTTCCAGTATCCTTGCTGTGAAGGAGGACTGCCGCTGCCATGAATTGGGTATCATCGCTCCTAATCTATCGGAGCGAGTGAACCTTCCCGAGGAAGGTTTTACATATTTTTTCATGTATCCCTTTACTTTGGGTGCGTTTTTTTTTAGAGGAGAGATTGATTCCATGATTGCGGAGTTTTTCCTTCACTACCAGGTGTGTTTGGCACAGGTGAGTCCTTCAATGTGGAGGACAGTCGTCTGTCTTCGACGTTTGTGCCAGAAAACTGGAGAGGAGCTAACCTTAGCTCATATGATGAATCTCTATTCTCCCAAAATCTTCCTTGGGGGAATGATAAACCTCTGCAAGCGTGGCCACCATGCTTTGTTGTCTAGTATGGATGATGACAAGTGGATGGAACGGTTTGTTGCAGTTGCCACCAATGATAACATTCCAACAACGGCTTCATCCTTTCCGTCACTTTGAACCGCACTCGTAAGCTCTTTGTTTAGTATTTCTTTTTATTAGATATTCTTTTATGGCCGTATCAACTCTCCACCTTCGCATGTTTCAGCAACTCGATGGATCCCACTAGTGGTGGAAAGTTTGGATCGGTGGGTTCAGAAGATTTCGGACGTCACGACACCCGAAATTCGTGTGTGGAAAGAACTAGCCCTTAAATACGGGTGGAAGGCCAAAACGCATGATAATTGTAAATTTTCCTTGCTTCCATTTTTGTTTGTATATGGAAAACTTGGTTGAACCCTTCTGACTTGTTCATGATATTAGGTCTACCTGCAGGCTCTGTTGCTATCCCTGAGGAGGACGTTTTGGCTGATCCTACTGATACAGTGAGGCTGCTTCATGGAAGCACTTATTCTAACAAGTATCTCCGGGCCTGTTTCGGGAACGAACACTTCTTCATGGAGTCCCCGGCCGGAGGATAAGCAACCAAAGAGAAGACGTTCCTCCGCGGCCGGGGAAAAGAATAAGAGGGCAAAGATAGATGCCCCTGAGTCATCTCCGGTGGCGATGACGATTGGTCATCCTTACGGGCCGATCATAGACACCGTGATGATTGATGATCATGAAGAAGCTAGTGATGAGGGAGCTTTTCTACATAGAAGGCGACAATCCTCATCATATCAACATGATGCTTGACCTATTGAGATAGTTACACCAACTGAAGACGATGTCTTGGCACTTTGGGGAGTATCTAATTTGGTAGAAAATGCCAACTCCCTTTTTGGGCCCCAATTGCTATAACGATGCTGCGGGGCTGAGTATTGGGTCCTTGCCGTCTTTGGTTGGCAAGCATCCAACAGCCAGAACTGCATTTGATGCGGCTGCTTCTCACTCTTCAACTCCATCAGCTTCATCTCTACCTTCACCAACACCAGCAACTGCTACATCACTTCCATCTTCATCCACTCTTCCATTCTATATCACCTCCATCGGCCGCACCCGACCATGAAGAAGGTGTTCCTCTTCTACAGTCCCCAGTTCATGGAATTTGGCGCAAAATTATGTTGCCCCTTCTAAAGACCCACAAAGGAGGAGGAACATTACTATTTTGGTCTCTACTGGATGTAACTTGCTATCCCGGCCGGTGGAGCTTGCTAATTATCTGAAACCTTTGGCTTCAGCAAAAGACTGGGAAAAGATTCAGGCACTCTCGGGAGAGTGCTTGTTGAACAATGCCATGCATAACGCCGCAACGGTACGTTCTTTTCTTCCTTCATTACTTATTCTACTTTTGTATGAACATATTATAAGTTTTAATTCTTCTTGTTTTGTAGGCAAACTTTCTTACTTCTGAGGGCCTTCAAAGGTTGATTCGTGAGAAGGAAGAACTTACTTCTGAACGAAATCAGCTTTTGGTGGAACGAGACCAAACTGTTCTCCGCCTCTTGGAACTGGAAATCAACGCTACTGAGGCCATTGTTTTGGAGGCTCGTTTGCAGCAAAGCTAGCAAGAAGTGTTAACTCTTAGCCAAGAAATTGGCCCACTGAGGTTAGATTTTATGAAGCTAACGCTAAATGGGCTGAACTCCAAGACGCCGTTCTTGTTGCAATCGAGCGCGAGGCTGCTATTGCCGAAAAAGTGACTAACTTAGTAGCAGCCTTGAACTCCAAACTCGAAGAGCTTGCTGCTGTGGCGTGAAACACGCCCAGTTAGAAGAGAAGTACAAGAAAACTATCGAGCATAATAGACTCTTTAGTTCAACTGTCCACGACCTTGACGCCAGCCTCGAATCTGCTAGGTCCACCTGGGAAAGCCTTTCTGCCGAGGTTACCCAACTCAAAGAAGAACTTAAGCGTCGAGCGGCTTCCCTCATTGTTGAAAAAACTTATGCCATGTACAGCATGAGGAGAAAAACCTTGGAGGAGGCCAAAGCTAGTATCATCGCCTTTGATGCCAAAATTGCTAAGGCCTGGGAGCTTGAGTTAGCTGCTAAAAATGGACTCCCAGCGCAGTCTGATGCTCCTAGTTCTTCTGGTTTCGGTTCAAAGTTCTCAGAAACTGAAGAGGGATTAGAAGGTGATGATGCTGAAGACCAAACTGGGAAAAACGTCGAGCCATCGATGGACCCACCTACTTCTCCCAGGAATGCAGACATTTCTCTTCCTCCTGGTTCCGGAGGCGTTGCAGTTTAGCTTTTCTTTTCTTTTCCTATTTTGAACTTTTACCATTTTGGCACGTCCTTGTAAATAAAGACATACTTTTGCTCAAGTATCGTTTGAGTCTTACTTTCGTTTGAATATCCATGCAAGTCTTTAATCTTTGCATTTGCTCAAGAATTCTGCACACGTTTTTCTGTTCGCGCTTTACTATGTGTAGTCTCGAATGTGTTTCCCTCAAAGTACTTTGGTTCCGAGAATTATCCCTTTTACGTGAGGGTTTCCATAAGTATTTGACAAGTTTACTTTTTGCGTCCTTTTCATATGTGGCTTTTGGTGTAATTTTTCCCCGAAGGCATTTTTGATTCTAGGCATAGATTCTTCCAGAAGCAACCCTTTTTTATAAGTATTTGCGCAAGTTTACTTTTTGCGTCCTTTTTATATGTGGCTTCGAGTGGATTTTTCCCCGAAGGCATTTTTTATTCCGAGCATAGATTCTTTCGGAACCAACCTGTGAGGGTTTTTATAAGTATTTACGTAAGTTTACTTTTTTTGTCGTTTTCATATGTGGCTTCGGTTGTATTTTTTCCCGAAGGAATTTTTTATTCTGGGCACAGATTCTTCTGGAACCAACCCTTTAACATCAGGATTTTTATAAGAGAGGGCCCTCTTATGTTTACGGTGCTCTTGAAGGTTGAAGAGGACGTCTCCTGTTCATTACGACACTAACATTTGAAGTACTTTTTTAACTTTCAAATGACAAAGTTTATTCATCGTTCAGACAAGAAACAAGATAAAACAAAAAGGATTTAATTTATTCCTTCTATTTTCAAAAAATACATAAGCATTTGCTATGTTGAACAGAAATTGCCATTTCTTCTGGCTATCTTATACAACTTATTTCTACGAGGCTGGCTACACAGTCTCCGGTCCCGATGATGCGTTTAGTTTCTAGATTTTTGTTTCCCGGTTGACGTGGCAGTCATTGTTGCCGTATCCTCATATCATCCCCCCCTCCCCCTAGTGTTTGAATACAAAGAGTGCAAATTGGAACACTGGAAGTCTTGTGTCTTCGAAGATTCCACTAATGAATTGCTAGATAATCCTCAACTTGGTAACACAACTTTACTTCCGCTCAAGAATTTATGTTATCGAGCGGAGGGATATCTAACAACCCTCTAGTAGTTTGTGCTCGTGAATGGTTGGGTAACCTTTGTTCGGTAGCAAACTTAACTTCCTAGAGGGAATTTGCTATCAAACCAAAGTTTATCTAATCGTCCCCGAGAGTAAGCTTGCTCGTTTGCCTTGCTATCAAAGGTCTTATTGCTGCAGTCTTCGTAGTATGCTTTCTGTTGCTTCCTCATTAAAAACCTTGCTAGAAAAACCAATTAGGACAAAAACTGAATGAAGCAAAAAAAGAGTGTAGCACATACTTTCCGCTTGAATAATGTTCATCAGCAATAATATCTTTTGAGGTGTGCCACGTTCCAGTTGCTAGGCAACTTGTTTCCATTCTAGTTCTCAAACTCGTATGAACCTTTCCCAGTGATAGCTGAAATCCTGTAGGGACCTTCCCAGGTTGGACCTAGCTTCCCCGTGTTGAGTTCCCGGGTATTTTGGGTTACTTTCCTCAGAACCAAGTCTCCTACTTTGAAATAATAGAAGTTGGCTCTCCGATTATAATATCGCCCCATTCTCTGCTTTTGAGCTACCATTCTTACATGCGCCAAGTCCCTGCGTTCCTCGAGCAGTTCCAAGTTGATTAACATCACTTCATTGTTCGATTCTTCATCTGCCTGAAAGTATCTCAAAGTGGGTTCACCTACTTCCATCGAGATTAGGTTTCAGCACCGTACACAAGGGAAAAAAGAGTTGTTCGGTAGGCCTATAAAACTCCGGGCAATTTTCGGGCAATTTGCCTTTTGCTGCTTCCAACCTTTTCTTGAGGTTTTAAATAATCACTTTGTTTGTTGACTCCGCTTGACCGCTTGCACTTGGATGATAAGGAGAAGATGTGATACTCTTTATCTTCAAATCTTCGAGGAATTTTGTAACTTTTGCACCGATAAACTATGTCCTATTGTCGCATGTTATCTCTTTTGATATTCCGAACCTGCAAATTATATTTTCCCAGAGGAAATTGACCACTTCGCATTCCCTGATTTTCTGATGAGGACCTGCCTCCACCCATTTAGAAAAATAGTCAGTCAAAATTAAAAGAAACCTTACCTTTTTAGGAGCTGGTGGCAGTGGCCCGACGATCTCCATCCCCCATTTCATGAACGACCATGGGGATAGAACCGAATGTAAAGATTCTGCCAGTTGATGTACTAGTGGTGCATAGCGTTGGCACTTATCATATTTTCGTACGAAGTCTTTGGCGTCTTGTTTTATGCGAGGCCAGTAATATCATGCCCGTACCAACTCCAACACCTAAGAATCTACGCCTGAATGATTGCTGCATATCCTTTCATGGACTTCTCTCATGACATAATTAGCTTCTGACGCTCCTAAGCATCGGGCCAGCGGGCCTTGGAAGGATTTTCTATACAATTGGCCTCTTCTGCAGCTATAACGTGCAGCTTTGACGCGTAACGCCCGTGATGCTTTGGGGTCTTCGGGCAACTTCCCCTGCTCGAGTTAGTTGATTATTTCATTTCTCCAGTCCCAGAACAGACTATTGAATTTACTTCATAATAACCATCCGTATCCAGGATTGAGCTCATCAGTTGTACCACCGTCTCGGATTCCGATCCCTTTATTTCCATCGATGATCCTAAGTTTGCTAATGCATCCGCTTCTGTGTTATCCTCCCTCAGGATGTGAGTAATTGACCATTCCCAAAATCGCGCCAAAAGAGCCTGGACCTTTACCACGTATTGTTACATACGTTCTTCATTGGTATCAAAGATCTCGAGACTTGATTTACCACCAGCTGCGAGTCACATTTAATTTCGATAACCTTGGAATCAAGTCCTTGGGCCAATTCGACCCTTGCAATCAAAACTTCATACTCTGCTTCATTGTTAGTTAAAAGGATCTGATGGCTTGCCTTATGGTTTCTCCCGAAGGCGTGATTAAGACTATTCTGAGTCCAGACCCCTTTACGTTAGAAGATCCGTCCGTAAATAAGGTCCAGATCCCCGATGTCCATTCCGACACCACTACTGCCTCCTTGGTCGCACGAGGCAGTAGTCCCCGACTGAAATCAGCCACAGAGTCAGCCAAGATTTGCGACTTAATTGCAATCTGTAGTTTATATTCTATATTGAACTCACTCATTTCGACGGCCAATTTGGCCAATCTTCCCGAGAGCTCGGGTTTGTGGAGGATGTTCCGCAAAGGGAAAGTAGTCACCACAGCTATCGGGTCACATTGGAAGTAGGGCCTCAACTTCCGAGCAGCGACTACGAGAGCTAAGGCCATTTTTTCCAAATGTGGATAGCGAGTTTCTACTCCCGTTAAGATTTTGCTAAAGTAATATATGGGAAATTGCGTACCTTCGTCCTCCCGGATTAAAATCGCACTTACCGCAACTTGTGAAACCGCGAGGTAGACTATAAATGTTTCTCCTCTTTTGGTTTTGAGAGTAATGGAGGGCTCGATAAGTACTTCTTTAGATTCCTCAGAGCCTGCTGGCACTCCGCCGTCCATTCGAAATTATTCTTCTTTTTGAGCAGTGTGAAGAAGCGATGACATTTTTTCGATGGCCGGGAAATAAACCTTCTCAGAGCTCCTAATCTTCCCGTGAGCCTTTGGACTTCCTTTACGTTCGACAATTGATCCTGAATATTTTCTATGGCCTTGATATTATCGGGGTTTACCTCAATTCCGCTTTGTTAGACCAGAAATTCTAGAAACTTACCAGAACCAATCCCGAACGCACACTTCTCGAGATTAAGTTTCATGTTATGCTTCCTCAGGATGTGAAATGTTTCTTGCAAATGCTTAAGATGGTCACCTGCATTTAAATACTTAACGAGCATATCATCTATATAATCATCCATAGTCTTTCCTATTTGCTTTTTGAACATCTTATTTATGAGCCGTTGATAAGTGGCTCCTGCGTTTTTCAACCCGAAGGGCATAACATTGTAACAATATGTATCGAAATTCATTATAAACGAAGTTTTTTTCTGATCTTCCGGGTTCATCTTGATTTGGTTGTTTCCGGAATAAGCATAAAGGAAACTCATCGACTCGTTCCCCGCTGTGGCATCAATCATTTGATCGATATTTGGCATTCGGACGAGTCCTTCGGACACGCCTTATTAAAGTCTTTATAGTCTACACACATGCAAAATTTATTGTTCTTCTTAAGTACTACTACTACATTGGCTAGCTAGTCCGGATATCTTAGCTCTCGGACCGAACCGATTTTAAGCAAGCGGGTACCTCTTCTTTGGCGAATTTATTCCTGGCCTCGGCAATAGGGCATTTCTTTTGTCTTACCTGAGGTACGTTGGGACCCAAACTCAGCTTGTGCACGGCTATTTCTGTCCGGATACCTGTCATATCCTCGTGCGACCATGCAAAACAATCAACATTAAATTTAAGGAATTCAATAAAACCAGACCTGAGCTCCGGATGCAGTCCTGTCCCCAAATGGAACTTTCTTTCTAGGAATTCCTCGAACAATGCAACTTGCTCCAGTTCCTCCACCGTGGAATTCATTGCGTCCATTCTTCTTAAATTTGGAAATATCTCGGCAGCTGATATTGTTCTGACGACTCTGCTTCCGGGCTATCTACTTCTAACTCGAGAGTAGGTGCCGGCTCCTATAATTTCTATCTCGTGTACTCCTTCCCTTTGCTACAAGAAACTGAGATTGCATTCATCTCTCTTGCTGCTGGTTGATCACCTCTTATATGCTTAATTCCTTTGGGCGTTGGAAACTTCAGCAACTGGTGATATGTTGAGGGTACAACTTTCATCTCGTGTAACCATGGCCTTCCCAGGATGATGTTGTATCCCATGTCACCATCTACTACTTCGAAGAGAGTTATTTTCATTACTCATTCGGCATTTGTGAGCAGCAAAATCTCTCCCCGAATTTTCACGCTCGCGAGGTTGAATCCAGCAAGGAGCTTTGTTGCCGGAATAATACTTCCGGTGAGTTTAGCTTGCTCCAATAGTCTCCATTGTATGATATTAGCCGAACATCCTGGATCCACTAGAACATGTTTAATCTTAAAATCTAACACATTTAAAGAAATTATCAGTGCGTCGTTGTGTGGTAACAACAATCTGTCTGCTTCCTCCTCCGTGAAAGTGATATCCTCTGCTCGGAGTCTTTTACTATGAGTTATTGACACTTTCGTCTTCTTCGCTACCGAGAAGGTGACCACGTTAATCTCACTCCCCCCGAAGATCATATTGATCGTTTGGCGTGGGGGTTCTTCTCCTACTTTCGAAAGTTCTGCATTGTCTCTGTTACGACTATAATTGTTCTTAGCTCAGTCACTCGAGAATTCTCTGAGGTGACCATTCTTTAATAGTGTTACCACCTCCTCCCGGAGGTGTCGGCAGTCCCCTATTAGGTGGCTGTTCGTCCCATGGTATTTACACCATAAGTTAGGATCCCTCAGGTTGGAATCGGATCTCATAGGTCTCAAGAATCGTGCCTCTTTTATGTTTCTGATGGCTGACACCAACTCCACTATACTGACGTTGAAGTTATATTCTGATAACTTGGGGTAAGAAGGATCCCGAGATGACCCCAACTTCTCTTTATCCTGAAGTAATCTATTGTTTCGACCACGATCGGTCCCTCTGTCAATGATGAACTTGTTGTTGCACGGAAGTTTCTGCCACGGCCTTCGGTCCGCTCTTTGGGCAAAAACCAGCCCCTCGAAGTCTGTCTGTCCGCGTCGTAGTCGTCTTTCGAATTTTCTCTGCTCTTCTCCCGTCCTTTGGCCGATGATGTGGAACCGACTTGGTCATCTTCGATCCTTATTTTTGACTCGTACTGGTTGTGGACTTTTACTTCCAGGACGTATATGAGATTCTCGGATTCAATCCTTTGGTGAATGCTTCAGCTGCCTATTCGTCCAGGATAGCCGGAAGCAACATTCTTTCTTTTCGAACCGGGTAACGAACTCTCATAGTAATTCGGATTCTCCTTGCGCAATCCTGAATATGTCGGCCTTCCGAAATTGTACTTTTCTGGCACCGGCATGAGCCTTGATGAAAGAATCCGCGAGCATCTCGAAGGAATCATGCTCGGGTAACAATGAATACCATGTTAGGGCCCCCCTCGTGAGAGTTTCTCCAAATTTCTTTAGCAGCACAGATTCAATTTCGTGAGGAGCTAGATCATTTCCTTTTACCACCATTGTGCAGGTGGTAATATGCTTTTGTGGTTCTGAAGTCCCGTCATACTTTGGCATTTCAAGCATTTTGAACCGCTTCGAGATTAGTCCTGGTACCGCGCTCGGCTTGTACGACAATTGAGTATACTTCTTCGAGTCCGGGCCTATCAATATTGGTGGTGCACCCGGGATTTGGTCCATGTAGGCGTTTACTTCCCTCAAAAACTGTAAAAGTTCATTTTTGAATGGGTCGTTCTCGTTGTTGAGACCGGATGTGCTCCCCCCAGCCCTGTCGGAGCCATTTTCATCCCTGGGAGTGTTGTTGTCGACTCTCTACGTAGTTTGGTTTGCGGGAACACCAGGAGGAATTGGATCTCGTCTATTTGCATTATTCGAAGCCCCCGATAGCGCCTGCTTCAGTTATGTCATAACTTGATCTTGCCGCGTGAGATGGCCTAGAATGATTGCCTATTGCACTTTCAGGACCCTCACTGCATCCACAACATGCACCTCATCAGCATCATCGGGTGTTGTCTCTCGAACCTGTCGAGGATTCCGCCTGTCATGCACCGGCATGGCATCATTTCCCTCATTGCGGGTGTCACTGATTGAATTCTCGAAATGAGGTTGATCCCCTCGAATTTCAGGGTTGTGCGTGTTCTTAGTAGTGTTATCTGCCATTTTTTATGATTTCTTCCAAGACAAAACAATCAAATTGCGTTATTAAAAATGGCAAGGATCAATTTAATTGCATGACTGTCTAGGCCCCACGATGGGCGCCAAACTGTTTATCAGTAAAATGGTACATTTGAATTTGTACGTGGTTTCTAGACAAGTGAACTAATTTGATCTTGAAATAATACAATAATTGAAGAAATGTATAATACTTAGCCTTGAAATGTAGATGAAACAGCAGAGATGACAATTCGGGGAACAAAGTTTCCGGGCACAACAATGATGAGATCAAAAAGCAAGAAAATAAGATTGTAGTAAGTTTTGTATAGAATACAATGTAAGTTTAGCCAGAAAATTCTTATCCTTTACAATGATAATTGAGCTTACTATTTATAGCTATGTCTAGGAAAGGAGATCCTAGGAACATGTCCTCCTTTGATGTCAATTATGAGGTTCATTGATGAAGACATAACGGTGAACATAAATGCCAAATTCTCTGTAACGGACCCTCGCTCTTAATGCTGCAGAATATTCCCTATTAAATGCTATCGGGGCAGAGCATTTAATACACTTTTATGAATGTTATCCTTTTCGGTGACAAGCGGAATGGCTGCGTTCGATTTTTGGCCATCCCCGTCTTGGGTTCTATGTGTCCTCCCGTTACACAACCACGTGTCATATCATATTTTACCCTATACAAAGAGCTAGTAGGTAGCTTAGTGCCTTGGCAAGATTAGTACAAGATGGTCTAAATACCATTTTTACAAAAGAAAATATTTGGCTTTTGCCTCCAATACCGTTGAACCACCTCTGAATGAGTATCTACACCAATTTACCTATATGCCACCCGATCATCATGACCCTATATTCTTAACGCAGTTCCTTTGTCAGAAAAAACCTTACCTCGAACAAGTAGCAATGGTGTCGCTGAAGCTGCAGAAGCTGCTCGCCGCCAGCGTCCTCAAGTGCAGTCGAGGCAAGGTGTGGCTTGACCCAAATGAGGGCAATGAAATCTCCATGGCCAACTCCTGTCAGTTCCTCTCCATCTTTGTATATATATATATATATATATATATATACATATATATATATATATATATATATATATTTAGATTTTATCTGTCTGATTATTCATGAATCTTGTTTATTTACGAGTAAATATTTATTTGTTTAATTGTACAGAAATGATTTGAATAAAATAATTAATTAGGCCAAATTTCAAATTAGTTGGGCCGGCTATATGTATCCTATGTGTATGTTCTAGTATGTTTTTGGTTAATTTCATTATTAAAATTCAGCATACATATTTTTATGCTGGCTACCTACCACCTAGCGCAAACCATCGTCATTTAGGGACTGACCAAACATAGGTCAAATAGGTAGAGTTAGGACTGAAAATGATAGTTTGCTAAAGTTTGATGCTTAGTCCTTTCGATTTTGTTCCCATTAGTTTAAAATGACAATAATACTGTAATAATATTTGTGAGCGGAAATACATGAAGTGGCTTGAGTCGTGCTGGTCACTGTCCTAAGAAACTATTTCAGCAATGTGAAATGCTTCCCTAGGACTAAACAAGCCTACCTCTATTTATTTACAGGATACAAGAATCAACAAAATATTAATATTACAAACTCAGCTATTTAAAGAGGGGAACAAAAGAAAAATAGACTACTAAATTCTGAGAAGGAAAGACAACAAGAGGAAGCTAAAGAATGAAAGAGGGAAAGAAAATTTGCTGATGATTGATGCCTAAAGTTGGATACCTAGTTATAGGCTTTAAGAGAATTTTGAAGCATGACAAGTGTATAACACTTATCTTGAATTTTTCATGAAATTGCCACACACATTCCTCTGTTGCCACTTGGAAGGACATTTGTCCAATTTTTAAAATATTACAACAGTTCCCCCACATATTTTCAAAAATTCATACGAAGAGGAGTAAGATTTGCTGGATTTGTATGGTCCAAATGCAATAGGTTTGGTGTCTTCTGGACTATGAACCAAACTTAGACCAATAAAAATTAACTCAAGGAATTACTGGTGAAATAAAATATTTCTATTAACCAATAATTCTTATTGTAAGTCAGAGATTTTATCAATCACGTTTTGACCCTCATAATTTTGCTGTTCAATGCGGTTTTGTGCCACTAGACCATGTGCGTGCCTGGTTATTTATAAGAGCTCTAGAGACTAGGCCACAATCTCATAGGAGCGGCCCCAGTCCACTATTATATAGGTGAATTCATCAAGTGTATACTGTTTTTAAATACACTATCCATAAGGACTATGGATTTCATTAAGAGTTATAACTCATCTTCTCAATTAGTAGCAGTTAAGCACTCTCTTTTAGTGCTTCAGTGTCAATATCGACTTGTTATTACCCATATGAACCTACTTCATGGGATCTCCAATCACATAGGTTGGGTTACCATCTCTATTGACAACATGTTGGCCTTAACCCCATATCTTTTGAGGTTTGAATAATTAATTTTCTTCCCACAAGTTTAGTCAGAGGATCAGCAAAATTTATCTCTGACTTCACATAGTCAATGGAAATTATTTCGTCTCTTAACATTTGTTTTATGACATCATGTCTCAAATTCATGTGTCTACTTTTACTATTATAAGATTTATTCTTTGAAATAGCTATTGCTGCTTGACAATCACAATGCATAGACACATGAGGCAATACATCCTTTATTAGGGATATTAGCTAAGAAGTTTCTTAGCCACTCAGCCTCAAAATCAGCTAACTCTAGAGCTACAAACTCTGATTCCATAGTCGATCTAGCAATGATTGTCTGTTTATCTGATTTCCACGATATTGCACCACCACCAAGGGTGAAAACATAACCACTAGTGGATTTTATTTCATCTGAATCAGAGATCCAATTTGCATCACTGTACCCTTCTAAACTAGAAGAAAATCCACTATATAGGATACCATAATTCATGGTTCCTCTCAAATATTTCATTAGTCTATCCAATGCAGACAAATGCTCTCTGTTGGGATCGTGAGTATATCTGATCAGTCTACACACAGCATAGGCTATATCAGGACTTGTAAAATTCATTAAATGCATCAGACTCCAATAATCTTTGCGTAATTAGACTGAGCAACTGGGTCACCATTATCTTTTTCAACTGAGAGTTAGCATCAAAAGGAGTGCTCACAGATGTGACATTAAAATATTCAAACTTCTTAAGAAGTTTCTCAACATAATATTCTTGTGATAACATTATGTCATCTTCCCTCCTTATAACTTTAACTCCCAATATCGTATTTATTTCACCTAGATCTTTCATATCAAAATTAGCTGGTAAAAATTATTTAGTACTTTGCACAATATTTAAATTTGTACCAAATATAAGCATGTCATCAACATATAGACATATTATCACATAACCGTTGTCTACCATTTTAGTATAAACATATTTATCCACCTCAAATGAAGAAAAATTGTGTCTCAGTAAGACTTGTTCAAATTTCTCATACCACTGCTTAGGGGCTTATTTAAGACCATAAAGAGATTTAATTAATTTACAAACTTTATTTTCTTGTTCAGGAATGACACAGCCTTCAGGTTGAACCATATAAATCTCTTCTTCTAAATCACCATTTAAAAAAGCTGTTTTGACATCCATTTGATGGATAAAAAGCTTACGGATTGAAGCTAAGTCAATTAAAACTCGAATAGAAGATATTCTAGTCACTAGTGCAAATGTATCAAAATAATCTATATTTTGCTTTTGAGAAAATCCTTTTGCTACTAATCGAGCTTTATATTTATCTAAAGATCCATCAGAATTAAATTTCTTTTTGAAAATCCATTTACAACTGATAGGTTTTGCAATAAATCAGTTAAAATCCATGTATTATTTTCATGATAGAATCAACTTCAACTTTTATTGCCTCTTTTCAATAATCAGCATTAGAAGAAGATGTAGCTTCAACATAATCCGATGGTTCATTATCAACAAGGAAAGTTTTAAAATCATTTCCATAAGAAAAATATTCCGTCATAGGCCTTTTGCTCCTTCTCAGTTCCTCGTTAGAGGTAATTTTATTATTGGTTTCAACAGGTATATGAGAAATTTTATCAGACAGTGGATAAATATATTCAAAGAACTCAGCATTCTTTGTCTCAATTATAGTAATGCAATCAAGAACATCACTTTTTTAAAACAATAAATCTATATGCAGCACTATTTTCAGCATATCCAATAAGCATGCAATCAGCAGTTTTAGAACCTATTTTTCTCTTTTTAGGTTCGGGCAAAAGAACTTTAGCAAGGCTCCCCCATACTTTTAAATATTTCAAGTTAGGTTTATAATCCTTTCACAGTTCATGAGGAGTTTTGCCAGTTCTTCTATGTGGCATTCTATTTTGTAAGTGACATGCAGATAATATAGCTTCACCCCACAAATTATCAGGAGCATTAGAACTAACTAACATAGAGTTCATCATCTCTTTCAATATTCTATTTTTTCTTTCAGCTATTCCATTTGACTCAGGTGAATAAGGCGGAGTTACTTCATGAATAATTCCATTCTTTTCACAAATCATTTAAAGATAAATATTCTCCACCTCTATCAGATCTAATTCTCTTGATTTTTCTATAAGTTGATTTTCAACATCAGTTTTATAAGAAATAAAAGCATTAAAGACAATATCTTTATTTCTAAGCAACAACTTAGTATATCTAGAAAAATCATCAATAAATGTCACATAATATCTTTTACCACCTCTAGTCATAGTCCGCTTTAGATCGCCTAATCAGTGTGAATCAAGGATAATAATTCAGTTTCTCTATTTATAGAAATATAAGTATTTCTAGTACTTTTAGCTTCAGCACATATTTCACACTTGTTAATATTATTTGAGTCTAAACCAGATATTAAGCCTAGTGACTGCATTTTTTTTATATATGCGATATTAATATGTCCTAGTCTAGCATGCCATAAAGAAATAGACTCAACCATATAAGCAGAAATAGATACATTTTCATTGACAACATCAGAAACATTAAGTACAAAGAGTCCTTGGTTACAATAGCCCTTTCCCACAAATACATTATTTTTGGTCATTATGATCTTATCAGATTCAAATCACACTTTCACTGCGGCTCTTCCCAAAAAGGATACAGAGATCAAGTTTGCCCTCATAGTAGGAACATGCAGTACATCAACAAGGGCTAAAGTTTTTCCCGAAGTGAGTTTCAAGATAACTTTACCCTTACCCAAGACTTTGATAGTACTTGAGTCTCCAAAGTAAACATCTTCTCTATCATCCTCTAACAGGAGGAGTATAAGAGGAAAATGCTTCTTGATTTGCACAAATGTGCCGAGTAGCCCAAGAGTCTATCACCCATTCTTTTGCATGTGCTACAATGTTTACTTGAGAAATGACAGCTGCAATAATATCACCTCGTTCAACTAAGTTAGCCTTAGGAGTATTAGTTTTTTCTTTAACATTTTCTGCTCTGTACTTGCACTGTGAGGCATGATGGCCTAGTTTTTCACAAACAAAAAAGAGCCTTTTTTTTCTTTTAAGGTTAGGATTTTTAGGCTCGTAACCTTGAGACTTATTCTCGTACCTTTTGCGGTTATTGTTGCTACTTTGCACTAAGTTTACTTTAAGAGCTGTCATCCTAGCTTTGTTAGATTTTTTTCTATTGGAATATTCAATTAGGATGTGGGTCACAATTTCCTCAATGGTGAATTTTTTCTGTTTGTGCTTTAAGTTGTTTTTGTAGTTACTCCATGAGTCAGGCAGCTTCTCAATTAGCACTCAAGCAGCAAACTTTTCTGGTAAAGACATCCCCTCTGCCTTCAAGTCTTCTAGCAATTTTTGATATTCGTTGATTTGCACGTTCATCTCTTTATCATCTCTCATCTGCCACTGATAAAAATTTTCTACTACAAATTTTTGTTTTGTAGCATCTTTAGCAGTGAATTTTTTAATTAAGGCTTTCCAGATAGCTTTTGCTTCCTTATAACTGCAATACACGTCAAACAGTTCATTAGAAATAGTTTGTAATATAGTATGCCGGCATATCTTGTTGGCATGTTGCCATGATTCCACTATTTTATTTTCAGCGTCTGCACTAGGTTGTGGATGCACCAGTGCATGTGCAACACCATGGACATCAAGCAATGAGAAAATACGTTCGCCAATGCTTGAAATTTTCATTGGCGAAAATTTCAATAATTGACACGTCTAGAAATGGCCTGGCATATGTGCAACTAGGGCTCGAACAACGGAGATAGCTCCAATATTGGTAGTATCAGCAGTATTTTCAGCATCAGTATTGTTTGCCATAGTTTCTTAGTTTGTAGGAAAATGACAACAATACTGCAATAATATTTGTGAGCGAAAATACACGAATTGGCTTGAGTCGTGCTGGACATTGTCCTAAGAAACTATTTCAGCAGTGTGAAATATCTCCCCAGGATTAAACAAGCCTACCTCTATTTATTTAGAGGATACAGGAATCAACAAAATATTAATATTACAAACCCGACTATTTAAAGAGGGGAACAAAAGAAAAATAGACTACTAAATTTTAAGAAGGAAAGACAACAAAAGGAAGCTGAAGAACGAAAAAGGCAAAGGAAATTCGCTGATGATTGATGCCTAAAATTGAATGCCTATTTATAAGCTTTAAGAGAATTTTGAAGCATGACAAGTGTATGACACTTGTCTTGAATTTTTCATGCAATTACCACACACATTTCTCTATTGCCATTTGGAAGGACATTTGTCCAATTTTGAAAATATCACAACATTGATATGTCACTGAGTTATTTAACTAACAGTTTGTGCGGCCATATTTCCCTTTAGTCTATTATAGAAAGAATGACCTCCTCCTAAATTTGGAATAAAAAAAATGTTTAAAAAATAATTTTAATTAAACTTCTCATTTTACTTTTAATGTCACGTTTTACAGCCACACAAATGTTATGGCATATTTAGTGGACGTTTGGACATAAAAATTGTAAAATTTCAAAAAAATGTGGAATTTTTTTCAAGTGAAAATGATATTTGAAAATTAGAGTTTTGTTTGGACATGAATATAATTTTGGACTGTTTTTGAATTTTCTGAGTGATCTGAAGTGAAAATTTTGAGAAATAACTTTTTGGAGTTTTTTAAATTTTCGAAAAATTCCGAAATGCATCTTCAAGTGAAAAATAAAAATTTCATAGCCAAACACTAATTTCAAAAAAAAGTAAAAAAATTTTGAAAAAAAGTGAAAAAATTTTCATGACCAAACGGGCCCTTAAGATGACAAATTTAAATGTCTTTCCTTCTTTTCGTATCTCTGTCCAATGTTAAACAAGATAATGGAGGGGCTATTTGTTCCGGTTTTATGAAAATCATAGCTCAAAAGAAATTTTTGACAGATTTACTAAATATGAGTACTTGTTTAGAGTACTCAATAATGGTAGTGGAATAAAAATTGATGCTTAGTCCTTCCAGTTTGTGTAATCTGCTATAATTGGCACTTTTGCTTGAAAGGATCTCCACTAGATTGTTGGGTATAGATTTTAGAGCATATTCGTTGTCACGTCCTTAGTCTTGAACTAAGCACACGTGCGGCACTTGCTAACTTGCTCACAATCTTGCACAACTTGCTCATGTTCTTGCTATGCCAAGTCAGCCTTAACACACTCAAGATCGGTAAGGGAATGTTAGAACACAAGAGAATTACCAAATGAAGCTTTTGTATTAGAGAGAACTTGATTGTGTTGCTTGATGAGTTACAAATGAATAACCCCCTTTATATACTAGTTGCATAGGGGCTAGTGAGTGAGTAATTATTACACAAAGCCCTTAGTATTTACAAGTAAGTCCCTTCTCTAGAATATTCTACATAGCTAGAATCTTCAAAGAACTTTCCTAGAAATTCCTTAGGGTTCTAAGGTCTTCCATGAGAAATCTCCATATTTCTCTAGAAACTTCCCACATGTGCTAGTCTATTTCATATGCAAGCTTCCACGTGGCATTAATATGTGCCAAATGGCACCTACGTGGCATGATGATGTGGCGGGTCATAACACTCTCTCCCGCCCAATTTTGTGCCGCCCTCGGCACAAAGCATCGACACTTACGCGCGCACCTCGCCTTGGTGTCGTCGGAGATCTTTGTCCATTAGCCATGATGCTCTATGGAGCGGTTCTCCTTCCCATGTCACAAGGTACTGGTCACCTTTCTTTTTGCTCCGCTTGTACTTTGGACGTCTAGCAATGATGGCCTCGATCATCCACCCATCGAATGCCTCTCCTTGCTCTTGGCCTGAATCTCCCCATGACTCGACCAAGTCTAGCAGCTTTTCAACTATCGGATTCATGCTTCCACTCCCTATTTGGCTGTCCTATATGGTCCCAGCCTTACTAGAAAATTGAGCCCACTGATTGG
Source organism: Nicotiana obtusifolia (assembly GCA_002018475.1). Taxonomy (NCBI): domain Eukaryota; kingdom Viridiplantae; phylum Streptophyta; class Magnoliopsida; order Solanales; family Solanaceae; genus Nicotiana; species Nicotiana obtusifolia. The sequence goes on from MCJB01028050.1 coordinate 25,953, forward strand.
TGCATCGTCTAAGTCTGATAACGTGCCATCACTGTGTAAATCGCATCCACTTCAACTATGTCCGCCCAACTTTTCTTGCTGCCACCATGCTCCATTTGCATGGCGCCAAGATCGGCTTTGGAATCCCCTACTTTCGGCTTAGATTCCAAGCGCATCCCCCCAATGCAGGCGGTCCTTCCTGTGTCCCCCTTATGTTCCTAAGCAAAGTTCCCGATCATTGCTGCAAGCTTCCCCAACTCTGGGCATTCACTTTCCCGATGTGATCCTTTACAGAAGTAGCACCCTCCCTTAGGCACGTATTTGCTACCATTTTTCGACCCCTTGCCGTTTCTCTTGGACCCCTGTCCGTTATGGGATGGACCCTTGCTATTACCCTTGTGTACCTTGTCTATGCCTTTCCCATTGTCCTCATCATGATCTCCCTCACCCCTCTCAGCGTTGCCTTCTTTGTACATGGTAAGATCTTTCTTGAAGTCAACAAGCGACTCGGCTACCGCTATGGCCTCATCCACATTGGCTACTTGATGTCTTCTTAACTCCCACTTTGCTAATTTTGCATCCCATCCATGAAGTAGAAGAGTGAATCATCCTCGGATAATGATGGGATTTGCAGCATTAAGGTAGTGAACTCGCGCACATACTCCCGAATTGTGGCCATCTGTCGGAGCTCCCTTAGCTTCCGCCTAGCTTCATACACCACGTTCACCGGGTAGAATTGCTTCATCAACTCCTTCTTGAACTGCTCCCACGTCTCAATCTTGCATAGCCTCTTCTCTATGTCATCACACTTTCGATGCCACCATAACGCAACAATCACTGTGAGGTACAATACAACGGTGTTGATCTTAGCCTCATCATCTCTCGCTCTACCGTGCCTGAAGTAGTTCTTCAAGTGCCAAAAAAAATTCTCCACTTCTTGCGCATCACGTACACCTTTGAACACCAGCGGTTTGGGAGCCTCGATCTTTGCCTCCCTCGTCACAACAACATTACTGTCTGCCTCGATCACGCCAGCATCGACACGCTCCTCGAGTGCCTTTATCTTCGCCTCCATGGCATCGATAGTGCTCACTGCCTTTATGAGTCTGCACTCCAAGGTAGTGATGGTTTGTCTTAGCTCTATCTCGGCCTACGTGCGTCCCTCCAAGTCATTCGGATACTCTCAATCTCCTTAAGAGTGTGTCCCTCAAGAACGCTAAGGGTGCCTTCCGCCTTCCCCAAGCGTTGACGAAAGATCTCGATGGCGTCCATCCCCTCGTTCACCTTCATCACCCACTCTTTAACGAGCGAGATGTCCTCCGACAGGACCTCTACTTCATCTTAGCTCACCACAGCGGCAGATGGTTCTTGGAATGTAAGCCCCTCGTTTGGCACAATCTCGGGCGGCACCTCCTGGCTCTTGTTGGTGGTATTCCTCTTTTTGTTACGCTTTTCTTGCCAGCAGCATCCTGGATGACATTGGCTTGGGTGTTGGCAGCATTAATTTCTCCATTGTTCGCCATTCCCTTAGTTGCAACCTTTGGTGATACCACGTTATCATGTCCTTAGTCTTGAACTAAGCGCACATGCGGCACTTGACAACTCGCTCACGATCTTGCATAACTTGCTCACATTTTTGCTATGCCAAGTCAGCCTTACCACACTCAAGATCGCTAAGGGAATGTTACAACACAAGAGAATTACCAAATGAAGCTTTTGTATTAGAGAGAGCTTGAATGTTTTGCTTGATGAGTTACAAATGAATAACTCCCTTTATATACTAGTTGCATAGGGGCTACTAAATAAATAATAATTATTACACAAGTCCCTTAGTATTTACAAGTCCCTTCTCTAGAATATTCTACATAGCTAGAATCTTCTAAGGACTTCCCTAGAAATTTCATAGGGTTCTAAGGTCTTCCATGAGAAATGTCCATATTTCTCTAGAACCTTCTCACATGTGCTAGTCTATTTCATATGCAAGCTTCCACGTGGCATTAATATATGCCAAATGGCACCTACGTGGTATGTGATATGGCAGGTCATGACAATATATTCATATTAGATTATGTGTAAGTTTAGTTAAATAATCTATATACATATATAAAAGTACAAAGCCCCGACAGAAAATGTTGATCAACCTTTAAACCACTTAAAAATAAACTTCATATTGAGCAAAATCATTATTTAATTATTTTTCTAAAATTTAAGATTTTCAAATAAACTAAAAAATTGCTTATTAAATGTTTCTTTATTTGAACTATGCGGGAAGTCCTAATATTTAGAACATCAAAATCACTTAAAATTTTACCTTATATAATTTTTGCCTCATTTGAATTATGAAACATAATTATAATTACTTTCTTGTTATTTTTACTGATATTTTGGACCTTGAAATATGGTTAGCATAAAGACTATACACAAATTTTAAAAATATATTCCGAGGTCCTAAATATTAGTTAATGTAACATGAAATTAATTATAATTGCTTAGCATAATTCAAATAGAGAGAAAATTTATATAAGGTAAAATCTTAATTGATTGTAAAGTCCTAAATATTAGGACTTCCTACATAGTTCAAATAAGAAAAAAACTTAATAAGAAATTTTTTAGTTGATTTAAAGTCTTAAAATTTAGGATCATAGTTAAATGATAATTTTGTCTAATATGGATTATGTTTTTTTAAAGGGTAAAAATCGATCATTACTTCACGTAGGGACATCGTGCTTTTATATATAAATGGATATATATTTTAGGTGTTAGAGTACACGCAAAAATTGTAGTAAGTCGCTTGACAAGCAAGCCAAAAAAAATGCAAAGTACAAATAAAAAATAAATGAGTGGTGGTGAGAGTTCTATTTTTTCTCCTCCTAAAGAAATGAACTTTTATGTCAAGTGGATCCCAACAAGTCAAGTCGTTCAGGGTAAAATAGGGATGTAATATAAAATAATTTTCAAAAGTACATGTTATTCTTTTTCATAAAATAGGACAAAGGGAGTTTAATATGTTGAATTGAAAGTACAAATATTATTAATGTGCGTCTATGTTGTTAGTTGTAAAGGGTCTTGCAGAGACTATTGAAGTATGTGACCATTTCATCTAAAAGTTTAAGCTGATTGAGAGTGCACACTTTTATTTGCTTAATTATGTCTTAACACGTCTCTTCATGTGCGGGCCTGATTTTTTTTTATGAGCCAAGCAAGTGAAAATTCTTCTTAATATTGGGTGGCGTGGCAATGAAATCGAGCCCAAACCCTTTGCTTGTTGTGGTACCATGATAATATAATGGACCTTGGTCCTAACTCAACCTTAAAAATTAGCTCATAAGGTGATGATTGCCCAAGATCATATGAGGAGATTAAACCCCATTCGAAATCGATATGGGAAAAACTAAACACCTGCGGCACGCGCAGGCCTGCTAATTGGAGCGTGAACAACAAAATATGGGAGGCCCACATCAGGTGAACAAGAAGTTTTTAAGTCTTGTTTTGATAACTAGGTTGAAGTGTGTGACCATCTTACCTAAAAGTTTAAGCTGTTAGAGAGAGCATATTTTCTTCTTCTTAATCATGTCTCACTAGAGAATATTACTTTTGCCATCATTTATCAGATGATCGGAGATATAGAGTGGTAAAGTTAGAGTACTAGATTAAAAGAACATAAGAAGATGATCACTAATTTTTGTTGTTTACTTTTATTTATAACTCAAATAAACTTTTTGCTTCCGTAAAATAAAACCCGAATGTGGTTATGTGCTTGGACAGAGAATGGTAGCTATCTCCAAATGAAGAAAGAGTAGATTAATAAAAATGTAGTGGTTGGATCTATTTTGGTGACAGGATCAACAATCATCGTTTTAGGAACTTACACTTTTTAACATACGACAAAGTAGTCTTCTTCCTCGCTCTCTCGATGCAGTTTAAGCTAACGTGCGCCGACCTCATCAATGACAAGAAAGAAGTCATGCAGACTTCCTAAAAAGCAACAGATCAAGGTTGATGCCAAAATACCTAAGCTTAAAAACATTGGAAGTAGCTCATTTGCAGCCATGGAGTCAATCTCTGGAACTTCAAAAATGCAGGTAGGAGGTGGAATACTTACCCAGATCCCTTATGTCTGAGATAATGCATCTGCAAGTCAACAGTATAAATGAGAAAATCAGAGCCCTATTCCTATGTATGTTAACTTGAGGGACTGTATAACACCTCCTCCATCTAGGGTTGTTACTGTTCCATTGGGTAAGGAATTGGAAGCTGGAAATCAAACTTCAAAATCAGCTGCTGCTACACTGGGTAAGGAGAAGGAAGTTGAGAATCAATCACCATAACACAATACTGTTCCACTGCCGAAAGTTACTAGGGTAATCAACTTGCGCTGGGGTTCTTAATGGTATTGATCAGCTACTAATGGGATGCCTTTGAATTACATTACCCCCTGAATTAGTATAAGGTAATCTTATGACCAAACTTGATAAATCAGACTTAGAAGCTGAAACTTTGAAGTGGAAATGTATCCTAATCATCTATGTAATTGGGGAAAAGCCAGGGTATAATACAAGCATAGATATATAAACCAGGTGTGGAATAAGGTTACTATGTCAGAGCTCTATTCTCATGATGATGGTTACTACATTGTTAGGTTTCATTACATAGCTGATATGAAAAATATTCTGTGTGAGGGTCCTTACACAGTCAACAATAGGCCCATGATAATGAAGCAATGGAGTCCACAGCTGAATTTTTAACTGAGATTCCTCTGTAAGTAAGATTTTCCAAATTTCCCATGAACTGCTAGGTAGGTAGCTCCTTAAGTAGAATAGCAAGCACAATAGGGATTTCACTGTTTACAGATGAGTGCACTGCTAAACAAACAAGAATCTCTTATGCTAGAATTCTCATTGAGGTGAATGTCACTAAACCTCTTCCAAACAAGGTTCCTATTATGGATGAGTCAGGTAGGCTTTTTTATCACATAGTGAAATAGGACTGAAAAGCTGAACTCTGTGGGAAGTGCATAAAAATTGGTCATGATTGTACAAAAGCTCATAAAGAGAAGGTTAAACAAGATCAGTAGCCCAAAAGAAAGAGGCCACAACCTATGAAGCAAGTGTGGAAGAGTACATGGGTTGTGTTAGCTCCTGCACACAAGAATAACCAGGGCAGGAAGTGATGCTGAATGAACAAGAGATCACTACTTTTACTGATGAGAGCAGGATAGGAGAGCCAATACCTGCAGAAGGCCAACAACAATCTCTTGATAAAGTTTGAAGAAAGCAGCTGAAGTAAATGGCATGCCAATGAACTATGCACAAGTAGTTGTCTCACCTGGTAAGCAAAGCCCTATTCAGCAGACAAATGTAGCTGCGATGGCCAATTTTTTACTACCATCTGCAAGTAGTACATCCAAACCTACTTGATTTCTTGGTTGGTTTGGAACATTAGAGGTACTAACAAGCGGTATAAGCAAAAGGAGTTGGGTACCTATATTAAAGAGAATAATATTAAACTAGTAGGTTTAGTAGAAACTATAGTCAAAAAGAAAAAGGCGGATGGCATTGCTAATAGGACAGTGCTAGGATGGCAAGCAAGATTTAACTATGAGCATGCTGCTAATGGGAAACTATAAGCATGCTGCTAACGGTGATAGATTAGTCTGCTCAAGCTATACATTGTGATGTTAGAGGAAGGAAGAACCAAATGAACTGTCTCATGAAAGTCATATATAGGTTCAACATTATTGTGCTGAGAAAACCTCTGCGAGTGCATCTGCAAAACCTTGCAACATAGATCATCAAGCCTTGGCTCATTTGGGGAGATTTTAACTCAGTGTTTAATTTACAAGACAGTCTCCATGGGAATCCAATAATGACTAATGAGATTCAAGACTTCACAGCATATATGTAGTGTTTGAACTTGTGTGAATTACCTTGGAAGGGGAAATACTATACATGGTCTAATAAACAACAAGATTCAAATAGAGTTTTCAACAAGATTGACAGAGCTATTGAGAATGATGAATGGATGAATACTTTTGGTCATATGGAGGTGGACTATAAAATGCCTTTTATCTCAGATTATTCTCCCATGATGATCACTTTAAAGAGAGCTGAATCCAGTGGCAAGATCCCATTTAAGTTTTTCAATGTCTGGGCTGATCATGAGGATTTTTTATCGTTGGTTGAGGGAGTTTGGCAGACACAAGTATATTCAGACACCATGAAAGATATCTGGTACAAGTTAAAGGCTCTTAGGCCAATACTGAAGCAACTTAATAATACAGAGTTTAGAGGATTAAGATGGATCATCTCAGACACAGGCGGCAAAATACTCAAGAGCAGCTGAACATGGGTTACTCTAATGCATTAGCATTAGAAGAGAAAAAGTTACTTGAAGATCTGGAAAGATGGTCACTAATAGAGGAAAGCATCCTTCAGCAGAAATCCAGATCTAAGTGGATAAAACTTGGTGATTCTAAAACCAAATATTTCTCAGCTGTCATGAAGGAAAGTCATAGAAAAGTTATTGCATAACTAAATAATGCATTTGGAGATAGACTCACTGACCAGAAATAGATCCAACAAGAATTAATTGCCTTCTACAAACCCCTGATGGGATCAAGATCAGCTCAATTGCCTGCAGTGAACAAACAAATAATGAAACTAGGACCTGTCCTGACATACTTCCAGCAGGTGAGCCTTTGTGATGTGGTCATTAACCAAGAAATATTTGAAGCTCTATATGCAATTGAAAATGACAAAGCACAGGGTGTTGATGACTACAATGAACTATTTTTCAAAAGAACTTGCACACTCATAAGACTTGAAGCGTGCTAAGTAGTGAAGGAATTCTTTCATTCAGCCAAGCTTATTAGAGCAATTAATTGCACAGCCATCACACTGCTTCCTAAGGTTCCTCATCCTACCAGTATCAAGGAATATAGACCTATAGCTTGTTGCACTGTTCTAAATAAACTAATTGGCAAAGTCCTTGCAAACAGGCTGTAAAAGGTTATTGCTTCAGTTGTTTCAGACACCCAAGTTGGCTTCATTCCTGGCAGGAAAGTAGCAGATAATGTTCTACTGGCTCACGAGTTAGTCAAGGTTTACTCGAGGAAGAATAATTCTCCAAGATGCCTCATCAAAGTGGACATTCAGAAATCCTATGATACAGTCAACTGGAGGTACTCGCATCAAGTTCTAGAAGGTCTGGGATTCCCAGTTCAATTTACCAATTTGATCCTAGAGTATGTGTCAATAATGAATTATACCATCCTCATCAACGGGGAGACTACTAATCCATTTGATGTAGCTAGAGGGCTTAGGCAAGGGGATCTTATGTCTCCATTCCTCTTTGCAATAGCAATGAAGTATCTGAGTAGGAATCTAAAGACACTTAAGCAGGAGAAAACTTTCCACTATCATCATATATGATTTAGATTGGACCTAACTCATTTGAGCTTTGCTGATGACCTGCCACTCTTCACAAGAGGACATGCTACTTCTGTTGTCCTGTTGCACCAAAAGTTCAACACCTTTTCAGAAGCTTCTGGGCTTAAAGAAAATCTAGCCAAAAGCTCAATATATTATGGAGGAATTAGCAATGAATTGAAGCATGAGATTCAACAAGCCCTGGGGTACAGTCAAGGGGTAATGCCTTTCAAATGTATGGGCATACCTCTTAATACTAAGAAGCTGTCAGTATTGCAATGGCAACCTCTTATTGAAAAAATTGGAAGCAGAAGTTCACCATGGACATCAAAGAAACTGTCTTATGCAAGCAAAATACAGCTAGTCCAAACAGTAATCTTTGGCATTCAAGCTTACTGGGCTCAAATCTTCCTTATACCTGCTAAAGTCATCAAAGCAATTGAAGCACATTGTAGAAGCTATATATGGTCTGGAGCGAATACAATAACCAAAAAGTCATTGGTGGCACGTGATAGGATTTGTTCTCCAAGAGCAGCTAGAAGGTTGAACATGATTAACTTGGCCATGTGGAACAAAGTTGTTATCACTAAGACATGTTGGGAGCTGGCTAACAAGAAGGATAAGTTATGGGTCAGATGGATTCATAGCTACTATATCAAAGAGCAGGAGTTCATGCATATGGGAGTACCAAAACAAGCCTGTTGGATGGTTCGAAAAGTGTTTGAGGCAAGGGACAGCTACACCTTATTAGCAATTTGTCATAAGTCACAGTTATAAAGCAAGTGTACCTGCAATTACTAGGTGCACTTCCAAAATACCCATGGAAAGAATTGATGTGTCAAAACCAAGCAACACCAAAAGCCATCTTCACTATGCGGCTTCATATGCAAGGAAGAATGTTAACAACTGATAGGTTGAAGAAATGGGGAATGCAGATAGATGATACTTGCTATTTACACTTTTCGTAAACTTGTATTTTATTAGTCAAACATAATTTCTAAATTAAGTTTATGTGATTAAAAAATTTTTAATAGCTTAGACAGGGTACAAGCGCATTCGCCTATCCAGAGACTAGTCAAAACTATGGGAGCTTCTTCCAATGTGATACCTAAATGCTGTTTATTGAAAATTTCTTTGTATTCTAGCTTTATTTGTACTTTTTTGATGTATGGATGCAGGGCAGAACATAAGAAAATTAGTAAATTATGGTTTCATCATTAGGAAACCAACCAAGATCCATTCTCGATCTCGTGCTGGCAGAATGAAGGAGGCTAAGAGAAAAGGACGCCACTCTGGTTATCGTATGGTTTGTTTCGTCAATTCTAATTTTGCAATCTATGAGATATCATATTTTATTATGCGGTACCATTAATTTTGTGATTATGGAGTTCTACAATGAGCAATTTCGCATTTTTTGACAAAGCAAATGTCGCTTTCTAATTCCTACAATGTTATACCTTTGTGTCACATTGTATAATAACACACATAGGTGAAACCTGAGACATTGACGTTGTCTTTTCCTCATTGAAATTTAATTTATCTTCATATTCCAGAATTTAAAAATTTAAGGGCTTACACGTTACTTTTTTTCGTTAGTTTTCAGTTCATGAATAATGAATTCTCACAAGAAATATGTTTTCTTGCAATCCGATACAAATACTGGCATTCGAACTTTGTGAAATAGCGGAACAGATAAAAGATTTTGTCACTTTCAGGAGAGATTATTATTTCCTTTAAATAAGTTTATATTAAGGTGAGCTAAGCTTCATACAGAATAAGGGGTTGTTTGATAGTATGCGTTCGAGAAAATAATGCATGCATTAGCTTTTGGTATTACTAATATCTTATTTGGTATATTTTTTTAATTTATGTATTACTAATACAAGTATTAGTTATACAACCTACTTGGTATTATCCTTGTATAGGGTAAAATCGTAAATACTCGAATAATAGAATGACACGTGGAACCGGAGACAGACGGAAGACGAAGCGAATGGAAACCAAAACCGAGGACAACAGCTTCGGTTGGCACCGGGCAGATCCCGAAGGGAACATTGTTAACGAGGCAAAACAAATATTTGCGACCAGAGATATTTAATGAAGAATATTCCTCAGTATTAAATGTACAATCTATTACAGAGAATTTTGGCATTATTCCAAGCTAAATAATACTTTGTTTTCTATCTATCAATATTCTTATTACTGCATCCGGAAGCCTTGCTCTCGGAACCAAACTGTCTGTTATCTTATCTCGATTTCGGCGCTAAGTCTTGCATTTTATTTAATTTATTTATCATTTTGGGATCAAATCAATTCGCTTGTCCATAAATCACGCTATAAATTCAATTGTACCTTTTTACGGGTAAACAGTTTGACGCCCATCGTGGGGCCTCAACAGTTGCATAATTGAATTGATCTTTGCATCTATTACTAATCTGTTTGATTCTTCGTTTCTTAGCAAAAAACCATAAAAGATGGCACATAACGATGTCAACATCGCACACAACGTTGAGGCATATGAAAGCTTGCCTCAACACGAGTATTCGATCAGCAACACCTGCAACGAGTAGGATGTGGCCACGTCGATTCATGGTGGGCGATATCCATGACATGTACATAAGGCAACTCTTGATGATGCCGAAGACGAGCACGTTGCGAAAATGGTGAGGATCCTGAGAGAACAACAAAAGGCCATCATGGGTCATCTCTCAAGGCAAGACTAGGCCATGACAGAATTGAGGCAAGCGTTGTCGGCTGCCTCCAACAACGTGAATGGAAGAGGTCCAGTTCATCCCCGTGCTCCCGGAAATCAAATAGCACAAAAGGTTAATAACAAAACCCCGAGGGGTGAGGTCGGCTTCGACGGGGTTGGGGGGAGCGGTAGCGGATCTAATAACAACAACAGTAATGATCCCTTCAAAACCAAGCTTATATGGTTTATGTGGGAAATAAATGCTCGAATGGACCAAATTCCGGGTGCACCACTAGTGCTGAAGGGCCCGTACACAAAAAATACACCCAATTGTCGTTTAAATAGAGTGCGGCACCAGAGTTGATTTCGAAGCGGTTCAAAATTCCAAATATACCAAAATATGATGGAACTTTGGATCCTCAGGAGCACATCACCACCTATACAACGACGGTGAAAGGAAAGAACTTAGCTCCACACGAGATTGAATCGATCCTGCTGAAGGATTTCGGAGAAACCCTCACGAAAGAGGACTCGACGTGGTATTCACTTTTACCTGAGCACTCAATAGATTCCTTCAAGATGCTCGTAGATTCTTTCATCAAGGCCAATGCCGAGGCCAAGAAGGTACAGGCCCGTAAGGCCGACATATTCATAATTGCGCAAGGAGAATCCAAATTACTGCGGGAGTTCCTGACCAGGTTTCCGAAAGAAAGGATGTTGTTACCGGTCGTACCGGATGAATGGGCGATTGAGGCATTTACTAAAGGGTTGAACCCGAGGAGCTCCGACGCCTCCCAAAAACTAAAAGAAAGCCTACTCGAGTTCCAAGCAACTACATTGGCTGATGTCCACAGCCAGTACGAATTAAAGATATGAATAGAGACGGCTAGCTCAGTTTCCCGGTATCAACCAAGGGTCTGGATCCAGAAGAAAACAAGGATAAGTCGAAGGATGAATTTGACGTAGATCAGCGATCTTTTAATGGCTGGTTTTTGCCCTACGAAAGGGCCGAAGGACACGACAGAAGTTTCCGGTTGGCGGACAGCTTCGCTCCTGATAGAAGAACTGACCGCGACAGGAATAACAGGTCATTGCAAGACAAAGAGGTATTAGTCCCCCGAGATTCCACCTATCCCAGACTGTCCGAGTACAATTTTAATGTTAGCATAATAGAGCTGGTATCGGCGATGAGGAGCATCAAGTAAGCACGGTTCCCAAGGTCGATGAGATTTGACCCCAGCCAGAGGGACCCCAATCTATGGTGCGATCATCATGGAACTAACAATTATTGGACTAGGGTCTGATGACATCTGCGAGAGGAAGTGGCTACATTGCTGAAAAACGGCAATCTCAGAGAGTTCTTAAGCGACCGGATTAAAAACAGCTATGGCCGCAACTCTGACAAAGCAGAGCCCTCAAAGAGAGGTGAAGATCCTCCTCGCCTAATGATCAACATATTTTCGGTGGGAACGAGATTAAGGTTCTAACCTTTTCGGCAGCAAAAAAGACAAAGGTATCAGTGACTCGCAGCAAGATACTTTGGGAAGTCGCTGAGGACGATATCAGCTTCATAAAGGAGGAAGCCGAAGGACTTTTACTACCGCACAATGATGCCCTGTTAATTTCTCTTAACATTATTGAGTTTTAAAATTAAACATGTTTTGGTGGACCCAGGAAGTTCAACCAATATCATTCAATGAAGAGTGTTGGAGCAAGCCAAGCTAACCGAAAGCATCATTCTGGCTACAAAGCTCCTCGCCGGGTTCAACTTGGCAAGTGTGACAACTCGAGGGGAGGTCCTGATGCCTATGAATGCTGAAGGGTTTATGAAGACTGCCCTGTCTGAAGTAGTGGATGGCTACATGGGCTACAACATAATTCTTAGCAGACCGTTGCTACACGAGATGAAGGTTGTGCCATCAACATACCACCAACTTCTTAAATTCCCAATCCCATAGGAAATCTAACAAATAAGAGGAGATTAACCCGCGGTAAGGAAAATTAATACGATCTCGATTTCCAGCAGTAAAGGGAAGGAACACGCGGCATAGCAATTACAGGAACTGACGCCCCCTCCCGAACCAAACGAACTCGATAAAGAGAGAAGCCGTCAGAATCCTATCAGGTACCGGAAGAAATGGAGGCAACCAAATCCACGGCAAAAGAACTCGAACAAGTCGCATTGTTCGAGAAGATCCTAGAGAGGAAGTTCCACTTGGAGACAGGATTAAACCCCGAGCTTAGGTCAAGATTTATAGAATTTCTTAAAACTAATGTTGATAGTTTTTCATGGTCACACGCGGATATAACAGTTATCCCTCTAGAGGTGGTCGTGCATAAGTTAAGCTTGGACCCCAGCATCCCTCCGATAAGTCGAAAGAAGCGCCCAATTGCCGAGATCCGAAATAGGTTTGTCAAAGAGGAGGAAACTCGATTACTCGATATCGCTTCAATCCGGGAGGTAAAGTATCCCGACTGGCTAGCTAATGTAGAAGCAGTTCCAAAAATGAATAATAAATTTCACATGTGAGTAGATTATAAAGATCTGAATAAGACATTCCCGAAAGACTCATTCCCATAGACAAATATTGATCAAATGATTGATTCCACGGCCAGACACGAGTTGATGAGTTTCTTCGATGCCTATTCCAGGTACAACCAAATCAAAATAAACCCGGGGGATTAGGAAAAAACTTTGTTAAACGATCTTTGGCACACATTGCTACAATGTGATGCCCTTTGGGCTTAAGAACGCCGGAGCCACTTATCAAAGGCTCGTGAACAAAATGTTAAAAAAGAAAATAGGGAAAATAATGAAAGTTTACATAGATGATATGTTGGTTAAATCTTTGACTGCAGGCGACCATCTGAAACATCTCCAAGAAACCTTTGACATCTTAAGGAAGCACAACATGAAGCTTAACCTCAGAGAGTGTGCATTCAGAGTTAGCTCCGGTAAATTTTTGGGCTTCCTGATGTCACAAAGGGGGATCAAAGTCAATCCCGACAAGATTAAAGCCATACCTCCAAACTAGCTGACAAATGTGAAAGAAGTCCAAAGGCTAACCAGAAGACTGGCCGCTCTAAGCAAGTTCATTTATCGGTCCTCGAAAAAATGCCATGTCTTCTTCTCACTTCTAAAGAAGAAGAACAACTTTGAATGGACTCCGGAATGCCAACAGGCTCTAAAAGATATGAAACGGTATTTAGCAAGCCCTCCGTTACTATCAAAATCGGAGGAAGGTGAACAGTTGCTAGTGTACTTAGCGGTCTCGGAGGTAGTGGTAAGTGTCGTTCTAGTCCGGAAAGACGAAGGTACGCAATCTCCTATCTATTATGTTATAAAAATTTTAACAGGAGCGGAAACTCATTATCCACACATCAAAAAATTATCTTTATCTCTCGTAGTCACCGCTCAAAAGCTTAGTCCTTACTTTTAATGCCACCCGATAGACATGGTGACAACTTTTCCCCTGCGAAATGTCCTTAACAAACCTAATTTTTCAGGTTGTCTGGCCAAGTAGGCAGTCGAAATGAGAGAGTTTAACATCGAATATAAACCTCGGAATGCGATCAAATCATGATTTTTGGCCGACTTCATGGCCGATTTCAGTCCCGGGCTGCTGCCTTTGGCCACAAGGAAGAGGTGATGGTGTCGGAAACGATATCAGGAGTTTGGACCCTGTTCATTGATAGAGCTTCCAATGTGAAAGGGCTCGGGCTCGGGCTCGGACTCGGGGTAGTCTTAATTACGCCCTTGGGAGAAACCCTAAAACTGTTCCCTTGATTAATAATGAAGCCGAGTATGAGGCTTTGATTGCAGGACTTGAATTGGCCCGAGACTAGACCCGAGGTCATTGAATTCAAATGTGATTCCCAACTAATGGTAAATCAGGTGTACGGATTCGACACCAAAGAGGAACGCATGCAACAATATGTAGTGAAAGTTTAAACTCTACTCGCACGGTTCGGAGAATGGTCAATCACCCACATCCCAAGAGAAGAAAACGAGGAAACAATCACACTAGCCAATCTGGGAAATGCGACCAACTTAGTTTGGGACTAGAGAAATGAAATCATTGACTACCTTAAGCACGAAACTGCCGGAGGACCCGAAGGAATCCGGGGCACTCCGCACGAAAGCAACTCCCTACAGCTTCTGGGGAGGACAATTATTATAGAAGGTCGTTCCAAGGCTCGTTGGCCCGATGCTTAGGAGCCTCCGAGGCTAATTATGTCATGAGGGATGTTCACGAAGGAATCTATGGAAATCATTCGGGCGAGGACTCATTGGTGTTAAAATTAGTTAGGGCAGGATACTACTAGCCTCGGATGGAACAAGACGCTAAGGCGTTCGTTCAGATATGCGACAAGAGTCAATGCCATGCGCCGTTAATACACCAACCGGTAGAGCTATTGCACTCGATATCATCGTCATGGCCATTCATGAAATGGGGGATGGACATAGTCGGTCCACTGCCGCAAGCTCCCAATAACTAATTACTTCTCTAAGTGGGTTGAAGCAGGTCCTTACCAGAAATCGGCGAGCGCGAATTGGTAAATTTCATGTGGGAGAATATAATTTGCCGGTTTGAAATACCAAAGGAGATTGCCCGCGACAACGGGCCACAGTTTATAGGCGCAAAGGCCACAAAATTCCTTGAGGACTTAAAAATCAAAAGAATCACATCTTCGCCATACCATCCGAGCACAAATAGACAAGCGGAGTTGACAAACAAGGTGATTATTCAAAACCTCAAAAAGAGATTGGAAGCAACCAAAGTCAAGTGGCACGAAGAGTTAGCGGGAGTGTTATGGGCATATCGAACAATGACTAAGTCAAGCACGGGAGAGACACCTTTCTCTCTCGTATACGGAGCAGAAGATTTGATCCCGGTGGAAGTAGGAGAACCTACCTTGAGGTACTTTCGAACGGATGAAGAAACAAACAATGAAGCATTGCTAGTCAAATTGGAGCTGCTTGACGAACGCAGGGACTTGGCGCACATAAGGATGGTGGCCTAAAAATAAATAATGGAAAGATATATTATCAAAGAGCCAATCTCCGCTATTTCAAAGTAGGGGACTTGGCTTTAAGAAAAGTGACTTAAAACACCCGAGAGCTTAACAAAGGGAAGTTGGGTCCGACGTGGGAAGACTCATACCGGGTTTCAGTTGTTACCGAGAAAGGATCATATGAACTGGAAAACCACGATGGAGTAAAGTTGCCAAGCAACTTGAATATGACCCACCTCAAAAGGTATTATTGTCGATGAACTCCGCTTATGCTGAAAGTATGTGCTATACTCTTTTTCCTGCCATCCAGTTTTGGTCCCAATTGGGTTTTTCTTGCAAGGTTTTTAACGAGGCAGTAACGAAAAACATACTACGAAAGAAACACCATCTGCAAAAATAAGACATCTAAATGACAAGGCATGGAAACAACAAATCACTGCGGGATGGTTAGATAGTCTTTGGCTCGATAACAAAGTTCATAATGGAAAAACAAGCTTGTTATCGAACCAAAGGTTATCCAACCATTCGCAAGTGCTCCTTCCCCACAAGCCATCGGGGGTTGGTTAGATAATTTTTGGCTCGGTAGTAAAGTTCCTAACGGGAAACTAAGCTTGCTATCGGACCAAAGATTATCCAACCATTCACTAGTGGAATCCTCAAAGGAGCAAGACTTTTAGTATTCCAATTCGCATTCTTTGTATCACGACCCAAATTCACATGACCGGCACCGACACACTACCCGACCCGAGTGAACCAACCCATAATTGTCAAGACCAAGTATAATTGCGGAAGCCAATCGAAAATCTTGTACATTTTCAAATCAAGTCACAACATATTGTTCATTTCCAAAAGCATACATGAAACTTTTCATAAAAATGATATAATCAAATTAAATATATTTCCTTTATGTATGACGTCCACAATCCTATTTTTACAATCCAACACAACTATCTATGGATCCTCTATACCAAAGAATAGAACCAACACTTGGAATAATTCCAACAAAAGAAAATAAGAACTAACACGATAGCTATAAAAGTTGTGCTTCATAATACCTCGGAAAGAGAGTCATCCTGTCCTTGTCCCTGTCCACACATCGTGTGTCGTACTTTATCCTGAATTACGTAAAGAAAATGGGACCCTAAAGAGGGTCCCCTAAGGGCTGAGTACACCACAATGGTACTCAAAAGTATAGTAGACTCAATCTAACTTAAGTTCTTGGGACAAACTTTATAAAAAATAATGCACCAATATTTGATATAAAACGATAAGAAATTTTATCAATTCATGATCCTTATCATTTTAAATAAAAGGCAAGTGAAATATAACCTACAATATAAGCCTTTAAAATATTTATATCAATCGAAGATTTTGAATAAAATCATACAAAATCATTCCATTCGCTTCACGTTATTGAAATCACTTTCGGCTCCTTAGGCCTAAACATAAGAAAATCATCCTTACCTTTCACTAGGAATACTATACCATCACCGACACGAGAAGGTCAACTAGGTTATGTACCTAGCTTCAAGTATCAGTTACTCTACTTGCTCAGGTCGTCTCATCATAGTGTCGTACGAATCGACTCAGACATGCTAATAATAGCACAAAATAATACCCTCTCGAGGTAGAGCACTCTGCCATAGTCTATACCACAAAGTGGCCATCTACGCCTACACCGGCACATGTAGTTTCATGAAGATGAACACAATATATCTCAAGTCAATCTCGGTGAACACAAGTAACTCCCAAAATATTTGATACTTCAAAAATAGATTCATAGAATAGTAGCCTCAAAGGATCTATTTTTTTAATCAAATCATATCATTAATAGAAAATATAAATCATTTGAACAAAAATTAAATAAACAACCTTTTATGTGTTAAAGCCTTTAGCAATTTAACATCAATCTTTAAAAGATACCACAACTGCTATTTTATTTATCAATGTTCAAAAGAAATGCTTTCCATGAAAACTTATCTTTAGCACTTAAATAGGTATACTTCTATCAATACATAAGTTTTGACAAAAACTTATAATATTTACCTTAGGTGTCATTTTGCCAACAAGGTTTAAAACTAAATTTTATAAAACAACATGACACTACATATGCAACATAATATTTTAGTACATGGAGACATCCGTACTTGTTTGTCCCTACAAGCACGAAAGCACATTTGCAAATAAATTAAAGCATTAACTCGAAACATGCTTTAGATAAAACCCCTCAAGAAGTGTAAGTTTAATCAACTTACCTCGCTTTCGCTTAATTAACGTTCACAAGCTTTCAATCCTCTTCCATCGTTCCAATGTTGATTAAAATGCTCAAATATCACCAAAAGTTGATATCCTAATTACATCAAAATATGACCTAAAATATTGATCAGTATCCATTTATGGCTCATAAGTTGACTACAAGCCTCCAAAAATTCAAATCGCCGAATAGATTCACATGCTAGCCCATTCAACTTCATTCTTATATTTTAATACCCATTCGAAGTCATTAATGATACTACATTAATTTTTCAATTCCACCAAGTTACTACTCGTCGTCTTCCATAATCAACCCTTACAAAATATACAATTCGGGTGATTATGTAGTTGATCACTTCCAACTTTTGCTAACAAATAATTCCATAGGTTTATTATATTCATCAACTTCATTGCCAAAATTACTAATTCATCGTCTCTCTTATTTTCTTAAAAATACAATTCATTCCATGAACTAAAGTTTTATAATCCAATCTTTCAACCATTTAAAACTTGTAACAAATGCTTCAAATACTTTTAACTACTCATAATAAACGAGTTTGAAGCATTAGAATTACCTTTAGTAGACCAATGTTGAAAAATTACAACTTTGGTGATTTTGGTGTTCTTGAGGATTTGATGATAAAATCTAGGGATGCAAGAATGATATTAGAACTCATGTATATTAACTGCGAATCAACCCAAAATATCATTAGCAACTTACCGTAGTTGGTTGGACTTCATTTGAGCTTAAAATCACCTCTTCACCTCAAGAGCCCTAACCCCAAAACTCAAAATACTCTCTTCCCCCGATTTTGTACTTAGAGGCCCAAATTTTTGGGTTTCGAACGTGGCCCTAGACACTTTGCGTCCCCAGTTCACTCTTCCTCCAAGCTCGGATGCGGACCTGGACACTATGACAGTAATTCATTGCCTGCCTCTGGTAATTTGATGATAACTTCTTGTAGGAATGTCCAAATGACGAACGGTCTGAAGGGTTAGAAAGTAGACTCAAATATATTTCATTTGATAGGTTTTTCACCACATAACTCCTTAAATATATCTAGATATGCTCGTCTAAAGTTAGGTCTTACGCGTACTCATTTGGAACTTTTAGTCTATCATGTAACTTCCAACTTGACTTGGACTTAGGGCTCTCCTTAGACCCCACATCACTTATAGTATGTCTCGTACACTTATTATCATATCCAATTAATATCCATCTTATTAATAGTCCACGTCTGCACACAAAATAATGTAATTAGCACGCATCAACTTTCTTAATAGTGCTTAAGCACTTTGAAATTTTTAGGGGTGCTACACTTTGCATTAGAACACTAGGGAAGAATGATATGAGATTATGACAACCTAATTGCCACAGAAATTGGGACTGTGAAATTCGGGAACAAAAATGTTGCATCGAGATTGGGGACTGCATAGCCAGCCCCGTAGAAACAAAATGTACATATTAGCCACTAGTAATGGCAATTTCTTTTTCAGCAAAACGAATGCTTATGTACTTTTGAAGATAGAAGGAATAAAATAAAGTCCTTTTATTTTTATCTTATTTCTTATCTTAATAATGAATGGATTTTATCATTTGAAAGTTAATCAAGTACTTCAAATGCTAGTGCCGGAATGAACAGGAGATGTCCTCTTCAAGAGTACTGTAAGAGTTTATGCCCAAAACCCAAATGCTATCGGGGGAAAATGCACTCCTTGCATAATTCAACACAAAAAAGTAAAGTTTGCGCAATGCTTAAATGAAAATCACTTTTATATATCAAACGTGCCAACTACCAAAAGTACAAAAATATGAAAAGAAATGAACGAAGGAAAAATAAAGCAATAAACTAAACTATATCATCCCCAAAACTCGGGGGAAAGAAGCATATGCACCCTCAGAGGAAGTAAGCGGATTTGTCATCGGGTTGGGAACTTATCCTTCATCATTATCCTCTTCAAGTTCCTGCTTGGTTTTGAGAACTCAAAATCGGAACAATAAGAGTCAGTTGCATTGGGCTGAGTCGAGAGGCGTCTTCGAGCGATTGACACCAGCTCTAGGGCCTTGGCAATTTCAGCATCAATATCAATGACGCCTGCTTTGGCCTCTTCCAAGATTTGTCTCCTCATGCTATACATAGAATGAGTTTTTTAAATAATGAGGAAATCCGCTTGGCGCTGGAGTTATGATTTACGCCGCTCAACCTCGGTCGAAAGGCCATCCCGCTCGGATCTCGCGGAGCTAAGGCGAAGATCAAGATCACATATGGGTGGTTATATGAAACTTATTATGTTCCATGATCCTCTTGTACCTATCCTCCATCTAGGCATGCTTCTCCTCGTCAACAGCGGCCTCTACAGTCTTGGAATCTAAGGCTGCTTCCAAGTTATTTACTCGCTCAATGGAGGCAGCCTCGCGCTTGGGAGTAGCAAGCACCACATTTTGAACCTCAAACCATTTAGCCTTGGCTTCTTGAAATTGTACATTTAACTGGGAGGCTTCTTGGCTGAGGGCCATCACTTCCTGCTCGCTCTGCTTCAATCGAGCCTCCAACTCACCGGCTTTAGCAGCTTGTGCTTCCAGCATCGGGAGGCGAGCAACAATTTGGTCCCTCTCGGCCAACAGTTGATCCCCCTCAAACTTAAGCTTTTCTTAATCAAGGATCAACTTCTGAAGGCCCTCGGAAGCAAGAAAGTTGTCCTGTGAAGCAGAAACCCAAGTTAGATCTTGTCATAGCAAGTCAAGAAGAAACAAGCAGTAAAAAGAATAAGTACAATACTGCCAATGCGTTGTGCATGGCATTATTTATCATACACTCCCCTGAAAGAGAGTGTATTTTCTTCTTATCTTTCTTTGAAGCCCGTGGCTTTAGGTAATTGGCGAGTTCCACCGGCTGGGACATCAAATGGCACTCGATAGATACCGAGAGGGAGGCACTCCTCCTCTTATGAGGATCTGCAGAAAGGGGAGAATAGTTGTGCCCCAAATCCCCAAGTTCTGGGGACTGGAGAGGAGGGACAGTCTTATCTCGAGTGTTAAAATTAGTTAGGGCATGATACTAATGGCCCCGGATGGAACAAGATGCTAAGGCATTCATTCATAAATGCGACAAGTGTCAACGCCATGAGCCGTTAGTGCACCAACCAGCAGAGCTACTACACTCGGTATTATCCCTGTGTCCATTCATGAAGTGGGGGATGGACATAGTTGGTCCGCTGCCACCGGCTCCGGGTAAGGTAAGGTTTTTTTTTTTTTTTGATTTTAATTGATTACTTCTTTAAGTGGGTTGAAGAAGGTCCTTACTAAAAAATCGACGAGCATAAAGTGGTCGATTTCCTGTAGGAGAACATAATTTGCCGGTTCGAAATACCGAAGGAGATACCTTCAACAACGGGCCACAATTCATAGGCGCAAAGATCACAAAATTCCTTGAAGACTTGAAAATCAAAATAATTACATCTTTTCCATACCATCCAAGTGCGAATGGACAACCGGAATCAACAAATAAGGTGGTCATTCAAAAACTTAAAAAGAGACTTGAAGCGACCAAAGGCAAATGACCCGAAGAGCTACCGGGAGTGCTATGGGCATATCGAACAACGAGCAATTCAAGCACGGGAGAGACACCTTTCTCTCTTGTATACAAAGCAAAAGCTCTAAACTCGGTGGAAGTATGAGAATCTACCTTGAGGTACTTCCAAGTGGACAAAGAAACAAACAATGAAGCATTGCTAATCAAATTGGAGCTGCTTGACAAACGCAGGGACTTGGCGCACATAAGGATGGTCCAGAAACAAAGAATGGAAAGATACTATAATTGAAGAGTCAATCTCCGTTATTTCAAAGTGGGAGACTTGGTTTTACGAAAAATGACTCAAAATACCCGAAAACTCAAAGCAGGGAAGCTGGGTCTGACGTGGGAAGGCCCCTACCAGGTTTTAGCTGTCACCGGGAATGGATCATATGAACTGGAAAAAACCAAGACGGAGTAGAATTGCCAATTAACTAGAATGTGACTCACCTCAAAAGGTATTATTGCTGATGAGCATCGCTTAGACTGAAAGTATGTGCTGTACTCTTTTTCTTTCGTTCAGTTTTTGTTCCAATTAGGTTTTTCTGGCAAGGTTTTTAATGAGGCAACAATGAAAAGCATACTACGAAGGAAACGCCGTCGATAGAAGTAAAAACTGTAAATGACAAGGCATGAAAACGATAAGCCACTATGCGATGATTAGATAGTCTTTGGCTCGAAAAAGCAAAGTTCTTAATGGGAAACGAAGCTTGCTATCGTACTGAAGGCTATTCAACCGTTCACGAATGCTCCTTCCCTACAAGCCACTAGGAGTGGTTAGATAATCCTTGGTTCAGTAGCAAAAGAAACGAAGCTTGCTACCGAATCAAAGATTATCCAACCATTCACTAGTGGAATCCTCAAAGGAGCAAGACTTCCAGTGTTCCAATTCGCATTCTTCGCATTCAAACATGGGATGCGGGAGGGGGGGGG
>MCJB01028050.1:47844-70715 GCA_002018475.1 Nicotiana obtusifolia
GGGGGGGGGGGGGGGGAATGATATGAGAATATGGCAACCTGATTGCCACAGAAACCGGAACTACAAAATTCATGAACAAAAGTGTCTCATCGAGACCGGGGACCGCGCAGCCAGCCCCGTAGAAACAAGTTGTATGAATTAGCCATATGTAATGGCAATTTCTTTTTGAACAAGCAAAATAATGCTTATGTACTTTGGAAGATAGAAGTAATAAACTAAAGTCCTTTTATTTTTATCTTGTTTCTTGTACAAACGATGAGTTGATTTTATCATTTGAAAGTTAATCAAGTACTTCAAATGCTAGTGCCAGAGTGAACCGGAGATGTCCTCTTCAAGAACACCGTAAACATAAGACCGCCCTCTATTATGAAACCCTCATAGTAAAGGGTTGGTTCCGGAAGAATTTATGCCCGGAACCAAATACTATCAGGGAAAAATGCACCCGAAGCCTTGCATAATACGACGCAAAAAAAGTAAACTTTGTGTACTGCTTAAACGAAAAGCATTTTTATTTATCAAACGTGCAAAGTAGCACAAGTACAAAAATACAAAAAGAAAACAACAAAGGAAAAAGAAAGCAAAAAACTAAATTATATCACCTCCAGAACTCGGGGGAAGAGAAGCATCAGCATCCCCAGAACTCGGGAAGGAGAGGCATTAGCGCTCCTAGGAGAAGTAGGCAGATCTGCCATCGACTCAGGATCTTGGCCTTCATCATTGTCCTGTTTAAGTTCCTCCTCGCTTCCTGAGAACTCGGAACCGGAACCAAAAGAGTCAACTGCATCAGGCTAAGCCGGGAGGCGCCTTTAAGCGGTTGATTTCAGCTCTAAGAGCCTTAGCAATTTCATCGTCAATATCAATGAGGCTCGCTTTGGCCTCTTCCAAGGTTTTTCTCCTTATGCTATACATAAAATGTATTTTTTTGATGATGAGGGAATCTGCTCGGGCTGAAGTTCTGATTTGAGCCAATCCACCTCGGTCAAAAGGCCATCCCGCTTAGATCTCGTGACCCTAAGGCTGGGATCAAGGTCACAGATAGTGGTTATATGAACCTTATTGTGTTCTATAATCCTCTTATACTTATCCTCCATCTGGGCACGCTTCTCCTCAGCAACAACGGCCTCTTCAGCTTTGGAGTTCAAGGCTGTCTCCAAGTTATTCAATCTCTCAGTGGTGACAGCCCCACGCTCGGCAGCAGCAAGTACAACATTTTGGACCTCAGATCGTTTAGCCTTGGCTTCTTGAAACTGTACATTTAACTGACATGCTTTGTGGCTAAGGGCTATCACTTCTTGCTCACTCTCCCGCAGCCGAGCCTCTAACTCTCCAACTTCAGCAGCTTTTGCTTCCAGCACCGGGAGGCGAGCAACAATTTGGTCCCTCTCGGCCAACAGTTAATCCCGCTCGAACTTAAGCTTTTCTTGATCGAGGATCAACTTATGAAGGCCCTCGGAAGCAAGGAAGTTGGCCTGTGAAGCAAAGCCCAAGTTTGAAACTCTGTCATTAGAAAACAAACAGTTAAAAGACTAAGCACAATACCGCTGTTGCGTTGTGCATGGTATTATTTATCATACATTCCCCCTAAAGCGAGTGTATTTTCTTCTTATCTTTCTCTAAAGCCAGCAGCTTCAGGTAATTGGCGAGTTCCACCGGTCGGGACAGCAGATGGCACTCGGTAGATACCGAGAGGGAGACACTCCTCCTCCTATGGGGATCTGCAGAAGGGGGTGAATAGTTGTGCCCCAAATTCCCAAGGCCTGGGGACTAGGGAGGAGGGACATCCTCCTCTTGGGTATCTGCGGGCGGTGGGAGTGATGTAATAGTTGCTGATGAAAAATGTATGGCCAGCGTAGAAGGAGATGAAGCTGATGGTATTGTGGGATGAGATGCAATTGCAGCGGAGGCAGTGCTGGTTGTTGGTTGCTCACTAATCAAAGACGGAAGAGGCTCAGTACTCAGCCTCACAGTACCGGTAGCAGCAACTGAGATCGCGAAGGGAGAGTTGACATTCTCCACCAAATCAAACTCTCCCAGAGCACTTGGGCACCGTCCTCGGTTGGGTTGTAAGCTCTTTAGATTGAGCATTATGTTGAGTTGATGAAGGACGTTGTCTACTTTGTAGGGAAGCCCCTTAATCACTGGTTTCCCCATCATCATCAATCACCACATCAACTGTTGCTGGCTCGAGCGCGGCTCTCTTCACCTTTTTGTTCTTGCCCTCAACCGAGGAAGAACGTCGCCTTTTTGGTTGCTTAGTCTCCGGCTGGGGACTCCAAGAGGAAGAGCTTGCACCAGAAGCAAATCCGATGCCACCTATTCGCGTGACAGCTTCCTTCAGCAATCTCATAGCCTCCGCGGGATCAGCCAAAATATCCTCCTCAAGGATGGTAACAGAGCCCCGCGGGAGACCTGAATTCAACAAAAAGAGAGGTTAACCAATTCATTTTTCTTATGCACAAAAATGAAATGAAGACAAAATCAGTTTCATGAGTCAACTTACCATGATTTTTGGTCTTCCACCTATATTTCAGGGTCCAGTTCCTTCCATCGATGGGTCTCAGGCGTGGTGATGTCAGAATCTTCTGAACCTACTGGTCCAAGCCTTCAACCCTTGGTGGTGTCCACCGAGTTGCTAAAATAATAAGAGAAGACAAATTAGCAACGACATGAAATAACCTTTTTCATAAAAATGAGAACAGACTTTGAACTTACGTGTACGCGTCCAGGACTCAGGTAAAGATGGAGTTGTTGCCGAGATGATATCCTTGGTGGCAACAACGACAAACCGCTCTATCCATCCACTGTCGTTGTCTTCATCCATGCTGGTGAGAAAAGCATGGGGGAGTAGAGATTTATCATGTGAGCCAAGGTGAGCTCCTCCTTCGTCTCCTGGCACAACCGCCATAAATAGGCCACCATTCGCCACACTGAAGGGCCCACCTGTGCCAAACAAATCTGGTTTTTGTGACACAGCTCCAAAATCACGAGGTCGAGTCCCTGCTCAAAGAAAATGCAGCCAAAGTGAATCGGTACGTATAAATATACGTGAAGCCCTTCTTAGTGAAGATTACTCGCTCCACCAGTTCGCAAGCGATGATGTTCAGGTCGTGGCAATCACAGTCCTCCTTCACAGCAGGAATGCTGGAAGGGTGAATCGAAGAAGGGTAAATACCAATAGCCCAAGTGCGATAACTCGAAGAAGGAAACTTCTCTTCGAAGTCCTTGGCTGTGTCGAGTCATTTGGGGATAATGGTGCTCACCATAGGGGGGTCAGCATCAACATTGATTTCTTTGTCTTTGTTCTCCTTCAGATCCCCATCAAGGAGAAAACCGGAGTTCTTGCGAGAGTTAGTGAAAGAAGCCATGATCAGCAGAAGGAGGTAAAAGTTCTTTGAAGAAGAAGATTAAAGAAGAGTGAAAGCAGGAAAGAGTTGAATGCAAAGAAGTTGAGAGAGTTGTAGAACTGTGAAGTGTAAAATAAGAAAAAATGAGGCGTATAAGTAACGGAATAGGCAGCTAAAATCGTGGCCGTGATTCCTCGAGAACCGGCAAAAATATTGCTAAATCGTGGAGTAACACGTGTTCAGGGTATTAAATACGGAGAAGCATGCGTCTAATCAAGCGTCAGAAACTTTTCAGAAGGGTTCATAAAATTTTCCGCCAAGAAAGTAATCTAACCAACTTCCCGATGATACAAATATGTGCCACCGGTAAGCAGGGGGATTATTGAGTGGAAATCGGAAGACGGAAGACGGAAGACGAAGTGAGTGGAAACCAAGACCGAGGACAACAGCTTCGTGGCACCGAGCAGACCCTGAAGGGAACATTGTTAACGAGGCAAAACGAATAATTTGCCATCAGATGACATTCAATAAAGAATATTCCTCAGTATTAAATATACAATCCGTTATAGAGAATTTTGGCATTCATAACTTGCCGTTACATATTCATCAATGGCTCCCATTATCGTCATTTAAGAGGGGCTTGATCCTAGGACCTTGTTCCCTAGGTTTAGCTATAAATAGTAACTTTAACAGCCATTGTAAGGGAGAAAATTTCTGACAAACTTATGCTACACATTATTCAAGCTAAATAATACTTATTTTCTGTCTATCAATATTCTTATTACTGCCTTCGGAAGCCTTGCTCCCGGATCAAGCTGTCTGCTATCTTATCTCGATTCCGACGCCAAGTCTTGCATTTTATTTAATTTATTTATCAGTTTGGGATGAAATCGATTCACTTGTCTATAAACCACGCTATAAATTCAACTGTACCGTTTTACAGGTAACAATCCTATGTATAGCTAATACATAAAAAATCATGATATTAGCAATATCAAGACTATTATTGCATGCGACAGCATGGTTAAAAACAAATTGTCCTTAAAGTCCATTGAAGCTAAAAAATATGGAGGACATTTTTGTCAACAACTAATTTTCTTAAAAATTACTTATGCAATGCATTTTAATATTTAATATACCACACCAAACAGTGAATAAAAAATAATCTCTATATAACTAATATTTACATTAATAACTCCTGCATTAGAAATCTCTGCATTACTAATACACATTGAATTCTTATACGCCCTGCTAAACGGAACTGTAGGAGTATAACCTATCTGGCAGATTAATAGAGCACTATAGCTGTCTTTGCACTTGGCAGTACGTAATACTAGTAGTTGGCACCTTAATTAACTAATTAATTATTGTTGATGGCTAATCATCAATTTTTCTAAATTAGCCAATAAATTAATTCCTCAAATCGGATATAATTCGGACTATCCTAAGTCAAAAAGAAAAAATAAATAAAAAACAAAAAAAATTGACCCATTGTTGTGTTGCTTTTCTTCTTCAACTTCTTTGAATGAATCAAAAAACCAATTCCGTTTCTCACCTTCTATCTTCTCTCCCTAGCGTTCAACAACTCTCCTTTCTTCTCCAAAATTCTCTCTCTAGATCCCCAATCATACATATATATTGCGATATTTAATCAATGACGTCGACGGAGCAGTTGATGATGGGAGACGGCGGCGGAGGAGGGGGACCGCGGTACGTGCAGATGCAATCGGAGCCGGAGCCATCAACATTTTCGTCGTTTTACTCGTTTCATCAGGATAGTAGCCTTGAATCAACTCGAATTTTCGATGAATTGCCTTCGGCTACGATCATTCAGGTCTCTCGTCCTGACGCCGGCGACATCAGCCCCATGCTTCTCACTTATACCATTGAAGTCCATTACAAACAGGCACTAATCTATTCTTCACTCGATTTAACTTTGCCTTTAGCTCAATTTCAAATCATTTTGATTCGCGATTTTGTTAAAATTCCCTCAAATTTGTTAGATAATAATTGTAGGCAGTCAATTCCGAAATCTGTTTATCTTTGGGTAAGTAGCATTATTTTGGACGCATAATTGGACGATAACATTACCTTATAATTGGACGATAACATTAAATGTGGAATTTTTTGCTAAAGAAAGAAGCTGAAAAGAATTTCGGATATCTAATTGAGTTTTTGTTAGATGATCATTTGGGCAGGTCGTTTCTGTGTTAATTTAGGCTGTCAAACATCAATTTTAGTCTTGATTAAACTAAAAGATGTATCTTTGAGGTCAGAAGGGCAAAATTTTTGTATACCAAAGTGTATTATGAGTAAACATTGAATGGATATAGAGTACTCATATAGCTGAGTACTCTATATAGCTGACTCCAACTCGTTCGGGTTTGAAGCCTTGTTGTTGTTCTCAGTGAAAAGGGTTTGCATTTGCTACTAGAAATTGTTGGAGCTAAATAATTTTGACATCTGATTTCCCTTACATTATGTATTCTGAGTGATAAATGACATGAAAGGAGTAACTCACTAAGTTAACATTGAAGAGTAGAAGGTTGTTAAGAACATTTGTTATTTGGAGCTCAAAGAGCAATTTCTTACTGAGTAGTTGTTTTGTAATGGCCTTGATATCCTTTGGGAGAGACCTTATTCCCCGAAATATTTGTTCCCCATCTCTTTCAGTTGAATAGTGTTATGTTTTTTTTTTCTTCCTGTAGTTCAAGTGGCAATTGGTGAAGAAAGCGTCACATGTATTTTATTTACATTTTGCATTAAAGAAGCGTGTATTCATTGAGGAGATTCATGAGAAGCAAGAGCAGGTATATTTGGCTTTTCAGTGAAATATTGTTGGTTCCACATTATATAGTCGCTTGTAGATCTGATAGCAGCGCAGTTCTGATCTGAGAGCTGTTGCTATGGTGGACCTTTCATGACATTCTGACTGACACATTCTTTTAAAGGTCAAAGATTGGCTCCAAAACTTGGGGATAGGAGATCATACAACTGTAATTCAAGAGGAGGATGAACCTGATGATGAGGCTAGTCCTCTACGTGCTGAGGAAAGTTTCAAAAACAGGTGATTCTTTATCTAAAACCACTTCTCATGATAAAAGGGGAGCATTAAATACATCAGTTCCTGTTGTAATAGTTATCGTTCTTACAGGTGGTTTTTTGTTCAGAGATGTTCCATCAAGTGCTGCTTTGCCAATAATTCGGCCAACCCTGGGAAGGCAACACTCAATGTCAGATCGAGCAAAAACTGCTATGCAGGGTTATTTGAATCATTTTCTTGGAAACATAGATATTGTCAATTCCCAGGAGGTATCCTTAAGTGGTTTTCTCTTGCTTTCCTTTGCTTTGTTTTTTTTCTTACTTGAAGAATCCTCAAATCTTTTTTCTCCGCCTTAATCATAAGTAGAAGACATCGGATGTTTCTTAGTACTACCTTTTACTTGGCCTCGCCCTACTGAGGTCTCCTTTTAATGACATTTTGCCTTAGTGCCTAGTTCCGTGATGTCTAATCTTGCCGGACCTTCCTCTACTTCTCAAGATGTCTTGCCCTGAGTAGACTCTTTTATTTCTAATGTTTCAAGGTGGTAATTGTATTGACCTGCTTACAGGATGTTTTGCTGTTTACATAATTGATTTCCATGAAATAAACTTCAAGATGTATTTAAAGGACTTGCTTCCTTTATTTGTGAAAATGCATGAGAAAGAACCTCACTGACATTACCATCTAACCAATGTCTAACAGAACCTCGTTGCTCTAGGCCTTCTTGTATAGTTCGTTTGGAATTTAGATGGTTCCAGTAAAGCTACACAAATCCTCAAGACCATAGGAACGGCATTCTCATTCGCGTCGGACAATACCAGAAAAAGTTGTTCATCATGTATATTTGTAGTAAATAAGAGTTAACATATTTTAGTTGAGGTTCCGTGTGTGCTCCTCCATCAAGAAGTGCCATGTATGCCTGTATAAGATTACGAATCTTATTTTCTAGTTCCCAATATTTTATATACCTGATAAGGTTAGTGGTTGATATTCAATCTGGAAGTTTCACTTCTAGGGAGAATATTTTCACTCTTCTAAGGGTTTCAACTAAAAAGGAAAGTCCAAACTTAGGATCTTTGAACTGGTAGTTTAACACTTATATTCTCTCTATGCACTTATTTTCCTCCCCCCACCGCCACCCACCCAAAAAAATTATCGCCTTCTCTATGCAATGAACAGATGATTGCCCTCCACAGAAATGAATCAATGGCTTCTTATCTAAGCGCAATGGAAAAAAATAAAGAAATAAAGTGATGACTAAAAATGATGTTAGAGGATTCAGTTGGGTCATAACCGAATTCCGTGGTCATTATTGCAGTATCAGAAGTCACATCAACCAAATGCTCTTTGCTATCTTGTGATATATGACATATCTCTTTTCGTGCTATTAGCCGGCAGTCGCAGTAGGGAATTGTGGATAATTCTAATTGAAATAACATTTCTCGGCAGTGTCAACATCAAGAGTCATAGCCTTAATTTTCTAGATTCTCATTACTTTTGACCATCTTGCAGGATTTCAACATTATATCTCTTCCTGTATGTTGAAATATATTCTAACATATACTTGTTAATTTACCTTGGTTTTGTGCTTGAAGATGCCTCAGCAGCTGTATTTTTAGTCAATGTGTTATGCTACACACACTCTTTCCCCAAATTATATTGATGTCAAGTGTGATAGAAAAAAGTTACATGTATAGACACTTGACAATACCTTATTTCACTGGAGTTAAATTGCAGGTGTGCAGGTTTCTGGAAGTTTCTAAGTTATCCTTTTCTCCTGAGTATGGTCCTAAGCTGAAAGAAGACTATATTATGGTGAAGCACTTACCAAAAATTCAAAGACACGATGATAGTCGGAAATGTTGTTCATGTCAGTGGTTCGGCTGCTGTAAAGACAACTGGCAGAAGGTAGCCTTACTTTTTGGTTCATACTGGTTGCAAGATGGTTACACATATCTATTCAGCCTCACAGCTGTCAATTTGTCGGTTAATCTCCTACTTGCAAAAAGAACTTAGAAGGCACTATAATCTATAGTGAAAATTGAGAGTTCTTCACATATTTTCCAGATATATATATTTTTTAATAATAAATATTTTCTAGATTTTACTTTATTTTATCGCAGGGGGTGTCTGAAGCACTATTTTGTCGTGGAGCATGAAAGCTTCAAATTTCTTTGGAGCTGTCTACTGATTCGTATATCAGTTAGCGTTAATGACTAAAATAGAGATGATTCCGCTATAGTAGCCTTCACTTTCTCTAGTGTACTGGTTCTGAGACTCACGATTTGCAAAATCATTGATGAGGCAACTTTCTTGAAAATTGTAGGAGGAATTTTTAGGAAATCTCTAGTTTGATTTTGTGCTTGGTTTTGAAACAACACTGAAATTAGCTGCCTTCTTTAGGCCTGAGGTTTTGCAAGTAGAGTATATTTGTTTACTCTATAAATGAAGTTCTTGTTCTGTCATTACCGACACAATTCTTTTGGTTTGTGCCCCTCTCATGTTATCTTTGAACTCTGGGCATGGTGTAAGGGACTGGTGGACGGGCTGAGGTAATTGATTTTGACATCTAGTTTTGGGCAATGTTCATTAGCTGGAAAAAAGACAAGTGCATTTCGATACTCTCTTTTTCAGCCTCGTGTATTTTGCTTGTTTGTGTGATCTGAATTTTTCTCTTCTTATGCTGGTGACACTTTATGTATGCATTTCTACTGTTAGTGGGGGTGTTTTTCTGGATCTTTTTTTCCCAACATTTTACAATTGAGCTTATAGAGCTTCGAAATGACATATGACATTGTGTCATATCTGAATCCTGGCAAGTTCTATGTATGGCTTAGGATTTGGGCCTTATTCTTATCTTCTAGTAATGTTTTCAGGTCCTCTAGGGCATGGAATAAATTGTCTAAACTTTGATGGAAATATCCTGTTTGATTCTTGGTTGGATTCTTTTCAGGTGTGGGCTGTATTAAAACCTGGATTCCTGGCTTTCCTCAAAGATCCATCTGACCCCGAGCCGTTAGATATAATAGTTTTTGATGTATTACCAGCTTCCGATGGAAATGGAGAGGGTCGCGTTTCTTTAGCAAAAGAAATAAAGGATGGAAACCCTTTACGCCACTATTTTAGGGTAAGCAGCTTCTGAAACTATGGTGTTTTTTTTTTTAATAAAAATAAACTGATATTTTGAAGAATACTACTCTAAATTCTTTAGGGTGGCAATTCAGCCAATTCCTCTAGAGGCATTGAGATCTTGTATTTAGTAACTTCTACTAGTTAAAGATGCTTGGGACGCCACCTTGTGTATTACAGCATAAGTTTTTCTCAGGTGTCTTGTGGTACAAGGTGTATCAAACTGAGGACTAAGAGCAATGCAAAGGTTAAAGACTGGGTAGTAGCAATTAATGATGCAGGGCTTAGGCCACCTGAGGGTTGGTGTCATCCGCACCGTTTTGGTTCTTATGCTCCTCCTAGGGGTTTGACAGAGGATGGCAGTCAGGCTCAGTGGTTTGTTGATGGTGAATCAGCTTTTGAAGCCATAGCATTGGCTATTGAAGAAGCAAAGTCAGAGGTCTGCGTTTATGTCTGTATTTCTTACAGAGTTCACTTTTATATAAGTGTTCAAAGTAAGAAAGGATTTGGGTGATTCCTTGTTTTGACAGATCTTTGGGTGATTCCTTGTTTTGACAGATCTTTATGTGTGGCTGGTGGCTGTGCCCAGAACTTTATATGCGACGTCCCTTTCACCCTAATGCACCCTCCCGGCTTGATGCTTTACTGGAAGCCAAAGCAAAACAAGGAGTTCAGGTTGGTGATGAAAACTTATGTAAATGATTCATTAGGTTCTGATTTATTAGTATGTAATATGAAAATGGGGAGGATTTATTATCTTTGGCTTTGCTCTTTTGACTTATCTTTCTTAATCTATAATAAAGGTGATGTGCTTTTAATGAGAAAGGTTCTACCACTCTAGTGTGAGAAATATTTTAATGCAAATCAAAGTTTTCTTTTTGGTTATAAAAATATTGATGTGTCCGTGTGAATGTACTAATTATAACTAGTATCTCATTCTGCTAATGTATCAGTCCTGCCAGAATTCAACTTTTGGAATGATTTATTTATGGCTGGTACCTCTGATGTACCAGTTCTTTTGCTAACCCCTTTTTTTTGGGGGTGGGGTGGGTTGGGGGGGGGAGGGGAGTTGGAGAACAGTTGCTTCATTTCCAAGTTCCATAGGTTTAGGTAAATAGCCTGTCAAACCTGCATCAGCTCGAATTTCTAAGCACAAGTATTTTGTGGTAGTCGTTGCATATCACTTGATTGAGGTCTGTATTTTCCCAAAGTTAGGTGTTACTTCTTATTTTCTTGTCTGTTTTCCATGTGATGTCGTTCTTTCTTCATATTATAGAAGTCTAAAACGCTTTACTTCATTTACTGATGCAGATTTACATCCTTCTATACAAAGAGGTTGCTATTGCTTTAAAAATCAACAGTGTGTATAGCAAGAGAAAGCTGTTAGGCATCCATGAGAATGTCAGGGTGCTTCGTTATCCGGATCATTTTTCAAGTGGTGTGTATCTATGGTACGTGTTTCCTAAACGTACTTATTGCCTTATTTTTGTTATTCTTATTGGCAATTTTGGCTAATCTTTATTTACAGCTAATGGTTATGTATGGTACATATAGGTCCCATCATGAAAAAATTGTCATTGTTGACAATCAGATTTGCTTTATTGGAGGACTGGACCTGTGCTTTGGCCGTTATGATTCATCTGAACACAAAGTGGGTGATTGTCCACCTCTTATATGGCCTGGAAAAGACTATTACAATCCAAGGTGTTCTTCCGCACTAACTTGTCAAGAAAAGTGCATTTTTGCATATTATTTGGAACTAGTCATACTCTGCTTTGAAATGTCGTAGATAGTCAAATGCGGAACTCCGAGCAATGTCTAAATCCCATTTTAGTTTTTAAGGAAAAGTATACTCCATCCATTTCAATTTATGTGAACCTATTTCTTTTTAGTCCGTGCCAAAAAGAATGACCCCTTTCCTTATTTGGAAACAATTTACCTTTATGCAATGATTTATAGACACACAAAATATATGTGCCTCGTTTTGCATCACAAGTTCAAAAGTCTTCTCTCTTTTCTTGAACTCCGTGCGCAGTCAAATAGATTCACATAAATTGAAACAGAGGGAGTACTAAAATGGTAAACTTTCTCTAGAATATTTTGTTATATTCAGGTACACATGATTAAGAGATTATTGTATAGAAATTCTAACATACTTGTAGCTCAAGTATCAGCTTAGGGAAAATGGTGAAATACTCTGTACTACTGACAGCAGTATAATATAATCCATTTGGTACTCCCTCCGTGCAGATAACCCGTCAGTCTGCTTTAGACATAGAGAACTGAGGTGTGACTTTTAAAGCTGTGTAATCAACAATAGAAAGAGATGGTTATGTGAGAAAATAACAGAAGGGAAGGGAAGAGAATAAATAGCTAACTTGATGAAAAAGGAATGCAAGACGAAACTCTACATAAATGTGAGATAGATTTCACATCTTATATTCATTCAATGAGGAGTGATTCGGCACTAGCTCTAACACACCAATTTCCTGATATTCTGACACCACTCTCTATAATCTTAAGTTGGGGAAAGGAAACCATCTTGTGTCTTCTTATTTTGAAGAACTCAACAAGAAGAAAGAAGAATAAACTCATCGGAAGATTGTGTTAATTTTGTCCTTTAATGCCCGGAAAAAAAGTTTTGATCACCCGAAATTCTCTTGAAAAGTTGGTAGGAACAATGATCTTATGCACAGCATCCATTGGACTGGTCTCTGAGAAGAGGCATAAGGCATTATGCCATGAGAAAGGTTAAGAAAGAGGCAAGAGTAGTAAAACTATAAAAGGAGAGAGAATATTGGCCGGGTAAGTGACATAAGGCCGCTTGCCAGTCGGCTGAAGTTACTTAAAGCTCTATATGATCATGGAGGTTCCAATACCAAAAATAAGAGGACAATAAAAAGAACATGATTGGAATACAAGATACACCTACAAGTAGGTATGAGATATGTTCACATGTTATATTAATTTGAGGGACTAACTTAACACTAACCTCTACTTTCTAACATTTTAAGACACTAACACTTCATATTCTAACAGCTTCTATTTAAAGGCTTGAAGCTGCATTTGAAATAAGAACTTCAGTCACTCTAAACAAATAAATGGGAAGTTACTACCAAGGATATACTGGGCATAAGTTTGCTTAATTCATTTCCGGCCCAAGTTATACTGCTCTATGATAGGTGATGAAAGCCATGCGGTTGATTGGTTCTTTTAGATGAATGCTTTTCCCATTTCAAAAAGCTAGTACATGAGTTCCACTTATTCATTCTTCACACCTTTTCCTTTGAGAACCAATGTGAAAATTGATCATCTTTGTAGTCCTGCTCTAAGAAATTACTTCTGCTTGAACACTAGTTGCTCATGTAATACAACATTCAGGGAATCTGAACCAAATTCCTGGGAAGATACCATGAAGGATGAATTGGATCGGAATAAATATCCACGCATGCCATGGCATGATGTCCATTGCGCCCTCTGGGGACCGCCGTGCCGTGATGTTGCTCGACACTTTGTTCAGCGCTGGAATTATGCGAAGGTTCATATGTGTTGTAAGCATATTTTTCTTTCTTGGTTGTGATTGTATTATCATATTGACTTTTCCTGCAATTCCTCAGAGGAACAAAGCTCCACGTGAGCAAGCAATTCCGCTGCTTATGCCTCAGCACCACATGGTTATTCCTCATTACATGGGAATGAGCGACGAGGTGGACAATGGAAGTAATGGTGTTGCTCTTCCTCATAAAAAAATCAAGAGACATGATTCATTTTCTTCAGGGTCATCTTCCCAAGACATTCCTTTGCTTATGCCTCAGGAAGCTGAAGGGGGTGAAACTTTTAAGGAAGAACTAAAAATAAATGGCTTCCATACTGGGAATGGTTTTCATGATCAGCGGAGCAGGTCTAGCAGAATCCCTTTCTCTTTCCGGAGGACCCGAGTAGAACCTCTAGTTCCAGATTTGCCAATGAAAGGATTTGTGGATGATTTGGACCAAAATCTGGAGCTATCTTCAAATTTGGTGCAGCCTGGCATGCAGAAGTCGGACAAAGATTGGTGGGAAACACAGGAGAGAGGTGATCAAGTTGTTTCCCTTGAAGAAAGTGGGCAAGTTGGTCCTCGTGTTTCATGTCGTTGCCAGGTGAGTTATAATCCGCCCATGCCTACATATCTATGGATGTCAATTTTTTCAGTTTCTCCAAGCTTCTACTTCTTTGTTTGTTTTTGCTATATTTTCTGGTGTAATGAACCATCTGTATGTGTTGGCGTGAAATTAATCTAAATGGAGAACATGGTCAATGAGGATATATACAGCCAAGCCCAACATGTTTGAGACTGAGGTGTAGTTATTGTTGAATGAACCATCTGTATATCTGCTGTTTAACCAGCTAATTCTAAAACTGCCAATAAAATTGGTTTTGGCAATTGATTGTTTAATGTGCTGGAAGAGGAATCTCATGAATTTTCCTTTCTAAAAAAAAAGGAATCTCATGAATTTTCTGTTTTAGAAAATTCTCCATATATTTTTAGTTGACTTTAAGAATTTCATGCTGGCATGCCTGCTAGCTTTCAACTGTTTAAACTGAGGAAATGCTGTTTTAGAGTCCTTACTAGTATTGCGTGCATCTGTTGGTAGGCTTTATTATTAAACCTTTGTTCAGGAACTAGGAAAAAAGAAGGGAAACTAAAAGGATAGAAAAGGAGATAAGTTATTTTCTTTTCTTCGTTTGGTTTTGGTGGAAAACAACAAAAGAGAGGAAAAAAATTCACCTTTCTTTCTCATGAATTTAAATTTGTTGGTCCCAGTGGACAATGATGTCTTCCCTTTTATTTTCTTTCTTCATTATCTGTTCAAACCAAACAATTTAAAAGGGAAATTTTTTACACCTTTCCTTCTTTTGTATTCTTTTTTCTAGCTTCAGGAAACACACAAGAGAGGTTGAGAGGATTCTTGTAATTGTCAAGTGAAAACAATGGGTTTTTAGTCCAGTGGGTTTACACCTTTCAGCTTTCCCAAGTACACAATCCGAAGTGTCTTTTGTAACTCAATTGCTGATGATTCATATCAACTGAGAATGTAGGAAAGTCCAAGTGTGGATTGTTCTTGGGAGAGACTTTTGAGTGGTATAAACACATCTCCGGAGCCTAAGTTTTGTCTCCGGAACCTAAGTTTTGTCGACCTATAGAAAGATATAATGGAACTGTTGGCCCTGGGGCTTTGGTCTAGTGAGTAAGAAGTAAGAACACAACGCCTGATATATGGGTTAGACGCACGTCATGGGCTTAGGTCTAGTGCTTTACTGGCTCACTGCCGGTTATCAAAGGCAAAAGATGTAATGGAATTGTTGAAGTTTTGATGTCATAAAATACCTACTACTGGCCAATTAAACGCTGGGGGTCTACTATTGATGGAGATGGAATAGGTATTTCCTCATTTTGACACTTTACCAGGTCCAACTTCTTATAATACTCCCTCCGTTTCAATTTAGATGAGGTAGTTTGACTCGGCACAGAGTTTAAGAAAAAGAAGAAGACTTTTAAAACTTGTGGTCTTAAAAGCTTAAAGGGTAAAAACTTTGTGGGGCCATGACATTTGTGTGGTTATTAAAGCTTCTCATTAAGGGTAAAATGGGTAAAATGAAGAGTTTAAAGTTGAATTATTTTCAAATTTAGAAATGCGTCATTTATTTTGGAACAGACTAAAAAGGAAAGCACTTCATCTAATTTGAAACGGAGGGAGTATCTAATTGTATAGATACAAAAAAGATATTGGTCAATGTTAATTGTCATTAGAAATGAATGAATGAACATTGTTTAGAGAAAAGGCTTCATTCCATGGTTTAAATTAGGATATTTGGTAGAGATGGTAGATCTATTCTCTTCTTTTCCCGTGTGAATACAACCATACAGGGTTACACATAGAATTAGAAGGTTAGACGAAATCAAATTCTTATGCAAGTAACAGAAGAGCAATTGACGACATTCTGACCAAATAAATGGTGCAGTGATGAGAATGTGAAGTGCTCTGGAATCATAACCTAAAAAGGTTAGTGAAAAAGTAAATAAGCGACAAAACGATGTGACCTGCCAGCTGAGTGGTGAGAGGCTTGAGTCACCTATCTCTATCTGCAGCTCCATCTGCATACCTAGCTACATCCTTGTTGAGCATCTTTCTCTTTTCTGGTTGCTAAAAAGCAGATGAAATTGGAACATCTCATGTTAAAAAGTTTTCATGGGTGCCTGTGCTCAAATACCGTCATGCGTGGCTACTATACACTGGTTGATATAGAATAATGTGCCTATGTAGATACCGTAACAGTTAAGTTTCTTCTGTCCTTAATCTTTTCTTGAATTTTTGTAACATCTTCACTGAAACAATAAATTTTCTGCAAGTTCACTTATGCGCTTCTAGATGTGATATTTTATTCTTTGTATAAGTAATCTCTCCAAGTCTTTGTGGTTAAAATTATAATTGAGCCATAGCAGATGGTTTTTTTAAGGATTGTAGTTCGCTTCAGTAATGCATATCTAATATCCAGTTGTTGTTGGTTTGAATCCTTTATAATTGCATGTGATGGTTTTATGTTAGATGTGGTCTTTGATTTGTCATGCAGTTTATAAGGTATTTGCTTTCAGGTTATAAGGAGTGTCAGTCAATGGTCAGCTGGAACAAGTCAAATTGAAGAAAGCATACACAATGCTTACTGCTCCCTTATCGAAAAGGCTGAACATTTTGTTTACATAGAGGTATGGTTCTCTTTGATGAAACCGTCATATTAGCTGGTGCCCATTGGCTGAATTAGGATGTGCAGTTTGTTTTTTCCTTAGAATACTCTACTCCTTGCATGCAGATTGTTGTTTGGCACTGCTACCACTTCTCCCTCCCAACTTGTTCTTAAGAAGGATATTGTCTTGGCCTTTAGTTATAAAGTAGCAGGAATGGTTTTGCTTGAACATTCTTTTCCTCTAGCCAACAACATAAGTTGTTTCTATTCTGATATTACTAGATGAGCCTTGCCCGTGCATAGCACGGGCCCAACATTTAGAATGCTGATATAGTTTAAGGATTGTTTCTAATCTTTAGAGAATCTATTATTTAAACCTTAAATAGGAACACATACCTTAGAACAACCATGAGTTCACAAACACAAAAGCACAAGTTCCATCCTTAGTAAATAGTAACAAAATAAAAGACTACCTACTACTTGAAACACATATATTCAGAATGCGCATTCAGGAACAATGAATCTCGTCTACCTTCTCAAAAAAAAAAAAAAAAAACAATGAATCTAGTCCCTCATTGAAATTACATCCACGAAATAACCATACAAAATGATGGTCAAAAGGCACTGCTTGTTTATGACTTGGTTGCTGAAACATTTTCTGCTAGTAGTAGCTACTATAACTGCATGACTAAGATACCATAGATAAGAACATATAAATAGGTGATTCAACTCCCTCGCACATCTTTGTCCAAATTCTATGCTTTGATTGTTACTTGGTCTTTATAAATGCTGCTTGAACTGGTTGAGCAGGGTAAGAATGTCATAACTTTAGGAGATTTTTAAAAATCTGTAGTACGATAAAAACACAGAAGCCTCCTGCTAAGTAACTTCTTTATCAGCCGTTTAATTTGAAGTCCATTACTTAAGAAAAACTGACAAAGAAGTAATGCATTAATCATCCGTCAGCGAAATGGTATGATAGAGATAAAATTTAGCTCCTAAATAAATTAAATTTCTTATAATCAAGACACTGAAGATGCACAAATGTAATTATAAAAAAACACATCATTACAACATAACACATCAAGGTTTTGATTGAAATAAAACTAATTTGAAATTAATAATTAAATAAATAGCTTGCAGAAAAGGAAAAATAAAGACAACATACATTATAAAAGAACTCTTTCTACTGGCATGTTAGAATCAATTGAAGCATGTGGATAAAATGCACATATATAGGGACAATATAGGCACACTCAACACTGGCTATTTCAAGAAAGATAAACATAAATATATAGGGAACGGTCTGTTGAGAGATCGAATGAATTAAAAGAGGTATCAAGATATATAGTTCATAGCCATTACCAATTTAAGTGATGTAGGAGGGGCTTTAGTCATCTGCAACCATAGCAAGTAAATTTTGCTCTTAGTTCTGCTGGGTAGTTTAACCTGCCACAAAAGAAAAACGTCAAAAGTAGTCATCACAGCAACACATTCATAGTACATTATATATGTTAAAAGATAGAATATATATGAATGTAACTGCACATTCCATTTACAAATACACATGAATCCTATCATCCTAGAGTGTTTCATGTATTGAACTAAAAGTAGAACAAACCAAACTATCAAGCACTAACTAAGTGGCCAAGTGAATTAGTCTCTACCAAATATGCGAAGATGGTAAATCAATCCACCATTTGTACTTTCAGATAAAACATTTACATGAAATACAAACATAAAGTATATTCCAAGAAAATTATATGAAAAACTGTTAGGTGAAGAACAATAAGAAAGAATAGGAAAAGATAGCATGTGTGATTCAATATCTAGCTACATGGAACTCTATTTCACGACATGAATATATAGGTAATAACACCAACATTGATGTTCCTAAAACGGACATCCATGCCAATCATATGTTAAAATGATAATAATACAGGAACAACCATATTCTTGATGAATAGCTTATGAGCTATAAACCAGATTAACATTTGGGCACAATTTTTTATTCTTTAGCAAATTGGAGTAAATTGATAACAAAACAAAGGTGACCAATCTAATCCAGACAAAGAGCCTGGCCTGAATTATGTTACAACCTTCATCACTTGGAATGAAAGTGAATGCTCCATTCACACTCTGTGAAGTACAGAGTTGTGAATATAGTTCATAGAACTATTCCAAAATAAGCAATGGACAAGTTTAATTGCCATTGATAGACGAATATCTAAAGAGCTTTAAAATTGGCCAAAAAAGTTAAGATCAATATTCAGCTAAGTTCTTTATCCAGTAAAAGGAAAAGTTCTTTATCCAGAATTACTCATTTTTATACAAAGATTTTAATATTCAGCTAAGTTTGTTCGCTATCAATCATATGATCTCCCTGAAAAAATATGGAGAAGCAATTACCTGATGTGAGCATATTTCTCTATCAAGTGATAAATCACATCATTCGGCTAGCAATGCTATGTTAAATTTAACATATTTATAAGAAATCAGTTACATAAGTGACTCATTCAAATTACAATAAAAAACACTCTATTTACTATAGCTTAAATGCTTCCACCACCAAGAGAAATAAAATACAATACAAATCAACATATGATTATATAGATAATAGATTGCAGAATATCTTTCAAAACTCCACATAATTAGTCAAGTGGACCTTCCTAGTATGTACAATGTTGTCTTATACATAACCAAAAATACATTAGTTAACCCAACACATGTTCTATTGCTGGAAACCAAAAAGGGAACCAGAAGATATCATTTAGTTTATAATTGTCTATAAATTTAAAAGCACGTATTCATTAATTGAAAACCATTAGATCAGCGAAATTCTCCCGTGGATCAGTGATCGATGATCTATATCTATTAATAAAGTGTGTTATTCTAAAAGAATGTGTTTAGAACAATATTAAGAAAGCAACGACATGATCTTCACTACAAAGCTAATCCGTCGGAATTCGGTAAAAGAAAATTGGAACCAAAATTCAATAATATTCTGATTGTTTTTTATCTCTAGGTTTCCTGAAGAACAAATAATAAAAGGGAGCAGGGCACGCGCATCCCCTGAATAAGCAGAAGCGTGAAAAAAATATACAAAGAAAAAAAAGATAATATCCCTGAATATGAGATCTCATCTCTGCACAAAATCAACATGTATAATTTTATTCCTAAGAATTGAGTGAAAATATAGGATCAACACAATTTTAACTTTCTTGAATTTGTGCACTGTGCGACATATATGATCATATTGAGAAAATTAGAGCAAAACTACCCCAATTATCTCCCATAAAGCGCTCATGACAAAGACAGTGAAGAAGCATGTGAACTAAAAAACGAAAAATACTCTAAAAAGAATATTACCTCTCTATAATCAATCATAATGCTTGTTCCTAGAGATTCAACCTGTAAGAGCAGCAAACACATGGTAAAAGACCACCATTATTACCGGCTAAGTTGCTCGGACACGGGTGCGGGTGTCCAACATGGGTGCGGATCTAGAGGTCGGATTCTTCGAAATGTAAATTCTAAGATTCGTAGATACGGATCCTAGTACAGATATGGGTGCGGGGACCCGGCTAAAAATAATTCAAAAAAATAAAAATATAAAAATATCTCTAAATTATGAGAAATTTTGTGGAATACTTACGTATAGCTTGTAAAGTGTGGATTTTTTTTTTATTCTCAAGTTGCAGATAAATAAAGGTTGATTTCCTAGATAAGGTATGCTATTTTTTTCAAATTTACCCTAGTTTTGGTTCTGATTTCGAGCATCAAATTGTATCTCGTCTCGAATTTTTCCGTCTACCATGGTCAAAGTACCCAAAATTATTTGACCAGATCCAGTACGGATCCCATACCCACACCCATACTAGTGTCGTGTCGACAGGGGTGCGACACCTAAACTGCCATGTTGGAGCAACTTAGATCGCCGGCAAATAACTCCAAGTTTTGCCCTAAACTCGTGTACCTCACACCAACTCTCTAATTACAAAAAACTAATCGGATAGGAAAATAGAGCCCGAATAGAAATTAATGAAAAAAAGAACAAGATTTGGGGATCTAAGTCATCTTCCACATACTCATTATTTTCTTGATTTACTGATTTTGAGCAACCATTCAGTGTATCTGACACTGTATTATAAAATTTGTTTCAGAATCAATTTTTCATTTCTGGTCTATCTGGGGATGAAATTATAAAAAATCGTGTTTTAGAAGCACTGTACAGGCGTATTAT
Organism: Nicotiana obtusifolia; assembly: GCA_002018475.1. Lineage (NCBI taxonomy): Eukaryota > Viridiplantae > Streptophyta > Magnoliopsida > Solanales > Solanaceae > Nicotiana > Nicotiana obtusifolia. The sequence goes on from MCJB01028050.1 coordinate 68,327, forward strand.
GCGAGCTTATAATGAAAAGAAGTCCTTCAGGGTTATCGTTGTGATACCGCTTCTTCCTGGATTCCAGGTAACAGTGCTACTAGACTGACCTACATTTTCCTTGTGGATGTTTATATTTTTCTACTAAGGATTAAATTACAACAGGGTGGTCTGGATGATAGTGGTGCTGCTTCAGTTAGAGCTATTATGCATTGGCAATATCGAACAATATGCAGGGGATCTAATTCGATACTGCATAATCTTAATGACCTCATGGGATCTAGAATGCACGATTATATATCATTTTATGGTCTCAGAGCTTATGGAAGACTCTTCGATGGTGGTCCTATTGCATCTAGCCAGGTATTCTTCCATCCATCCTCCTAGATTCTTAACGCACTCCATGAATCGTGAACACTTGCCTTTCCATGTCCTGATAGTCACAGGGACATCTTAGTAGAAGTTTAGGCTGTTATGTCATCTGGTTTGTAAGTTCTATCTTCTATGGTTGTGAAGTTTATGTCGGCAATGTCAAAACATATCGTACAACTAGGTGGTTGTGTATGTGTTACACCTCTATTCTCATGTGTCTAGGTATCAGAACTGCTGCTTAGTGTTCTAGGGCTAAGGCTTGTACGATGTGCATATATTCCTTTGCTAGGCCTTTTTTTGTCTGGAGTAAAGTGTTTCATTAAAAGAGGCATCAAGGAGATGCAGAGTTACAAGGAGCATAGTTACAGGGTACAATATGAAAAAGAGTAGTAAGCCTCTACATAAAGTGTCAGTCTAGGATAAGAGAGCCAGCTAAGTCCAAAAAGTGTCCAGTACTAATTACTGGGGACAACTTGGTCCAACAAAAAAGATTAGTAAGCATTTAGCTTTGATAGGCCCTGTACAGTGGGTAAATCAAGAATGACAGTCTTCAAGACATATAGTTTTACTATTAGTAAAAAGATTGTCTTTGTTATGGAGAGGGAAGGACCCGGGGGGGGGGGGGGGACTGAGATGGCGAATCCAAGAGTCCTGCTTGAGACAATGTTTTGGCAGGGGTACCTCCAACCTGCTAAACAAGAAAATTTGTCTATAAGACTAGAACACTGCATAGGTCTTTAGGGTGTTTACTTTATTTAGGACACTTCACCAAAAGCCAATATTGTTTGCTGAACAGATCTGAGATCAGTTCAGGAGAAATCTTTTTGCCTGAAATGGCATCATGCTTTTACATTTTAGGCCCCCTTTTTAGCATGATTTCTTTAGGTAGTGATCTCCATAATGGTGCTTTCAGGAAAAGTACTACTCAAGTTTTGTATCACAACTTTGGTGTGTTTTTGCTTTTAGTAAAGTAATTTTTCAAGCACTTCTATTTTCTAAAAAAAATAAAACTTACCTCAAACAGTGTTTTATATTTTACTTTTGATAGTGGGCAAACTGTCTTTTGAAACGGTATCTTTCAGCTTCCGTCAAAATGATTATTTTTAATCCAAATCTCTACGGACACAATTAGAAGATCAACGAACCCTGGGAAAAAGTGCATTGCCATTCCAAAAATGTTAGAACTCAAACACACCATACTTCCACACTAGGCCTTGGTCTAATCAACCTTAGCTACATTTACTGGTTATTATGTAGTTCTTGTGCATAATCATGTTTGCAGTTGTTTCTTGGCCTTTAAGAAGAGCTGATGTGATGTTAAAATCAAAGATCTGAACTTAAGATCATTAGTTATTTTGTCAGTCGGAATATAAAGTGATAATTGTTTCCTCTTTTTCATTTAGCTTATGTGGGAATGTCCAATTGACGGTGAACTTATGTCACTCTGTTTCTCCAGGTATATGTGCATAGCAAGATCATGATTGTCGATGACCATACAGCCTTGATTGGATCTGGAAATATAAATGACAGAAGTTTGATTGGTTCAAGAGACTCTGAGGTATTGTTGCTCAGTCTTTGATCCTAAAAGAAGAGAAACTCTTTTAAATGATTGGAGCCTTAAATAGTTGATAAAAGCATATTGTCTAACTGAAACTGCCTGCATAATGTGGTTAACTTGCATATGCTGTGCATACCCCTGCTCTGTATATTTTCGTGATGGGTTGAAGAAAACTTTTTCCTTTTCTTGTTTGCTTAATGCCCGGTCTGAGTTTTACCTAATCTTTCAAGTTTCCTTTGAGCTGTTATGTCTTCGTTTAAAATGTCATTTATCTGCTGAAGAATCTTCAAAGTCTGCTGGCCAAACATGTCTCTTAATCCACCAAAAGAGGCTACCAAGCTACAAAATCAAGTATCCCTCTGGCAGGTTGTTGAGTTCATTGGCTAATTAATGTTGTTCCATTCTCTCCAATACACATCTGCAAATTCCCAAGTTTGATCTCACAGTTTCTTTTTTCTTTTTGGTGGGGTGAGGGGGTGG